>VUYV01000142.1:581818-607623 GCA_008711295.1 Anarhynchus alexandrinus
ACTGGAAGGCCGCAATAAGATCTCCCCGGAGCCTTCTCTTCTCCAGGCTGAACACCCCCAACTCTCTCAGCCTCTCCTCATAGGAGAGGTGCTCCAGCCCTTGGATCATCCTCGTGGCTCTCCTCTGGACACGCTCCAGCAGGTCCATGTCCTTCTTATGCTGGGGACTCCAGAGCTGGATGCAGTACTCCAGGTGGGGTCTCACGAGAGTGGAGCAGAGGGGCAGAATCCCCTCCCTCGCCCTGCTGGCCACACTTCTGCTGATGCAGCCCAGGATGCGGTTGGCCTTCTGGGCTGCGATCGCACATTGCTGGCTCATGTTGAGCTTCTCGTCGATCAGCACCCCCAGGTCCTTCTCCTCAGGGCTGCTCTCCAGCCATTCCCTGCCCAGCCTGGATTTGTCCTTGGGATTGTCCCAACCCAGGTATAAGACCTTGCACTTGGCCTTGTTGAACTGCATGAGGTTGGCTTGGGCCCACCTCTGCAGCCTGTCCAGGTCCCGCTGGATGGCATCCCTCCCCTCCAGTGTGTCTACCTCGCCACACAGCTTGGTATCATCAGCAAACTTGCTGAGGGTGCACTCGACCCCACTGTCCATGTCGCCGACAAAGATATCGAACAGTACAGGTCCCAGCACCGACCCCTGAGGAACGCCACTTGTCACTGGTCTCCACTTGGACATCGAGCCGTTGACCGCAACTCTTTGAGTGCAACCGTCCAGCCATTTTCAGCCGGTAACACAAGATTTACGGAGGCAAAGAGAAAAAGTAAGCCAGATGAGGGTTAACTTGGTAGCCTACTGGGTTAGCTGCATGCAAAAGTAAGAATCCCGGGGTTCTGCTCCAGAAACCATTTATGCGTTGTGCAAGGAAGAATCCCTGCGTAAAATGTACAAAAGCACTGGGCTAACATCAGAAGGGCTCTCACCAACACGCAGCGAGTGGTCTCCCCTACGGAGCCCCGGCCTCGGGCTCTCTGGCTCCGCAGCCCCACAGGACGTAAAGCGACGTGGAGGCCCCCGTGCAGTCAGGGCAGCGGAGCCTTGGTGCCCACGCGCCGCTGGAAACCATTTTTCTGGCAAAAGCGGGACAGTTTTAGGGCAGTTCTGAAGTGGCCCAACAAACTTTAGAGAATTTCTCCTGTAGAGCTATGCATGAAGGACTGCATGCAAAATGGGAGGCAGGTACCTAGGCCAACTCTCAAGTGTCACAATTATTCACTGTAATAAGGATACCACAGTATCAACGTCATTATCAAATATCCAACAGTTATTAGGAAGTTTCCTGTCTTTGTGGCCGAAAGTCCTGCTGATTCCCAGCTGTGGTATACGATGCCCAGGCAGATTTCCACACACAGAGGCACTCTCACACACAAGCATGGGGAAGATATTCTCAGAGGTCTGTATGTGGCAGAAAAGCAACAGAACAAGTTCACAGATTCATCTGGTAAGAGACAAATGACACTAAAATTAGGGTTTCTTCCCTGAGAGAAACATGAAGGAAAAATTGCTCTGTCAAGATCCTGATAAAAGCTACCAGGGTTGATAAACAGAAGAGTCATGTTAGTTTTCAGGAGGCGGTTTTCAGTGCTGTCTCCGGTATTACTGATTTGTGCTATTTCAGGAAAACAATGTTTGAAATTAAGAAAAACACAGATCTCCTCCCACTGCCCCCCAAAACAGGGGTCTCACCCCCCCACCCCCCAGCCCCAGAATCGTTTCTTTACATGCTATCAGACAGAACAATTATCCACACAAGGTTGGTTTTAGGGACTAAACGTTACTACTTTCTCAAGTTGACAGTGCGCAGGGATTTTTCAGGACTATACTCAGGAAAGGGTAAAATCAAGAAGGAAAACCCCACAGGCTGAACATGGGGTGTGCTCAGCCTGAGCGAGATCCCGCATAAGCTAAACGAAGCTTTGGTTGTTGACGTGCTTGAACAGTGGTACAACAGCCAGGCTGAATTACCAAGCAGGTCTTTTCTAAACCTGAACGTCCAGCACAGTCCCACCACGGTTCCCAAAACCACCAGATAATTGTTCCAAACAATTGCACTTCATGTGTTGCCCAGCTCACGGCCTGTCTTTAATACAGAACCAATCTGGCAGGTAAAGGTCTGCCACCAGAGGATTTGAAGCTGGACTCGCTAGCAGAGCCCCAGACCAGCCTGTCAAACTACAAGCAAGAAAAGGAGTGAAGTGCAGGTGCAGGACCCTTTAATACGCCAGGCTGGGTGGGAGATTGAAGAGGTCTTCTCATACAAACTTACATGGTTGCTCTCTCTCTCTATGTATCATTCATATCTATCACTGGACTCTTCTCTTCCTCATTCTCTGAAGAAAAGAACCGTCACGGGTGCATAACACGGGCAGAAATAAATACATGAAATTAGAATCAAACACTTTCTGAAGGTGCTTTACAATCAGTCTTTGACAGAAACTGCATATCACTGATGCAAAAATATTTGACAGCCGCAGCATTAAAGCAACTGCTCTAAGTTCATAGGTGGTGAACATGAGTGTTTCAGGGCCCTGGCTTGTGATCGTAACTTCTTGGATACTCCTCTTCGTGCTGTATTTTGTATTGCTTAGTCTAATCCCCAAATGTTGTCAGTTTGAAAGTTAAACGGCTTCACCTTTTTCAGTTGCCAGCATTTTAAAATTTACTCAGAAATAATTCAAAATGATCCACCTTCCCCAGTTCAATTTGGAAAGTAAATTGTCCTTATTCTCAGGCCTTCGGCGTAGCAGCAGGGAGAAGGGAGGTGTGAAGAACAGCGAGGGTGAAAAACATCAAATCCAAGAAGTTACAAGCGACTTAAAAATCACTCATGACCATGCTGGAGAAGCTTCTGTTAAGATTGGAACTACCTTTGATACAAGTCCAAAGCTCTGCCGCGATACCGTGGTGCATACGCATGCCCCCTGGCGTGTGAGATCTCAGGCTGGGACTGGTAGATTTGATGGGAGTCTGGTTTGCCATGCTCTCTTTCAGAAGATTCAAACAATACTTCTCTAGAGGCTGCTGAGCATCTTTTGCCTTTGGTGATTTTTTGCATACCCCCCCCTCCCCACATCCCAAACAGCAGCTGCAAAGGTGTTTCTGTTTGTGTTGTACACACCAACAACACACTTCAACAAGCAAGTTCCTTAAGTGTGCGGAGTGAGTATGTTGGTGGAGTCTGGAAAGCCCCAGGCACGGCTGTATCACTGTGAGAGTTCATTCCAGCTCTGGGATGGCCCTTAGAATATGTGTGTCTTACAGGAGGAGGTCTTCCTTCTGCCTTACCCATCAGGTGTTCTGCCCATAGGTAGGGACGCTGCGATTGCTGCGACAGAGCCAAAAACTCAGTGGGGTCAGGTTCTGTCTCGGTAATCACTACACATACTTAAATGTACCAAATGTGTGTATGTAAATCATAGAATCATAGAATGGTTTAGGTTGGAAAGGACCTTGAAGATCATCGAGTTCCAACCCCCCTGCCATAGGCAGGGACACCTCCCACCAGACCAGGCTGCCCAAGGCCACCTCCAGCCTGGCCTTGAACACCTCCAGGGATGGGGCCTCAACAACCTCTCTGGGCAACCTGTGCCAGTGCCTCACCACCCTCAAAGTGAAAAACTTCTTCCTAATGTTCAATCTAAACCTGCCCTCTTCCAGTTTGAAGCCATTCCCCCTCGTCCTATCACTCCATGCCCCAGTAAAAAGTCCCTCCCCAGCTCTCCTGTAGCCCCTTTAGGGACTGGAAGGCCGCAATAAGGTCTCCCCGGAGCCTTCTCTTCTCCAGGCTGAACAGCCCCAACTCTCTCAGCCTCTCCTCAGAGGAGAGGTGCTCCAGCCCTCGGATCATCCTCGTGGCTCTCCTCTGGACACGCTCCAGCAGGTCCATGTCCTTCTTATGTTGGGGACTCCAGAGGTGGATGCAAATGTATGTATGTACGTATGTAATACAATCTTGGGTACAAGCAGGGTAAATGTACCACTTTTAAAAGAGGGCAAACGTGCCCTTCATATTTGGAAGCTGGTTAGACCGATCTGGATTGCAAAGCACAAGCAGGAGGCAGGAGCGCACACAGGCAGAGCGCTAAGGCAGAAGCCCCCAGGGGAGGTGAAGCAGGGGGGCAGCAGGGCAGGAGGCAGTCTGTCACCACACAGAAGCAGCCAACACAAAGTCAGGCGTAGACAGTTAATGTGGATTCCCACTGATATAAGTTTGGCTTAATCACTACTGGATTTTCCAGGTCCCCAGACTTCAGACTACGAAGACTAGCAGCCCACGGACCAGCTGAGCACCAGAAGTAGCAAATCGATCCCGACCCTAAGGCAACAGCTTCCTGCTCTGTGGACCCAAAGCCAGAGCCAAGGCAAGGGGAAGCTCTGTTGGATCTCTGGCAGAGAGAAGCGGAGACAAATGGAAAGCTCTGAAGGACAGGCACGTCTGAAGTATAACTATATTACATGCGTTGTTTTTATCACATTGAAAGGCATTTCTGTCAAAAAAAAAAAAGCATGTCTATTTTATATGGGTTGTTTTTATCACATTTGAAAGGTACTTCTGTTAAAAAAAAAAGAAAAAAGGTGTCATGAACCCTAGGAAAAAAAGCTTACAGCCTTGAGCACGCAGGGATATCTGGGCCAAACTGCTGCGGCCAGGGGAACAGTCACCCACTGCTGAACCCAGCACCAGGGGAAAGCGGAGAGGAAAGCGCAGCAGCAGCAAGCTGCAGGGCAGCAAGCGGGATCAGCTCATGCTGATCAGCAGAGCAGACAGGACCTTGTTACCCTGTGAGGTCTGCGACAAAGCCTGGGACACGGCAGGTCAAACCGGTGTCACAGTTTCCTCACCAGTAAAACGGAAGAGGGGGGCACAAATAGGAATACTTGAAATAAGGGTGAGTTTGTTGTACATGTTACCCTGTTTATCAGCCAAGTTCCTCTCTCTTACTCACCCTTAATAAAACACCATTAGCTAAGCCAAACCCTACACATCTGCAAGTGGCAGATCAGCTCTCTGAGCCCTGAAAGTTACCTGAACTTCCCTGTGGTTTCTGGGAGGACCCAGCCTGGGGCTGGA
The DNA here is from genome assembly GCA_008711295.1 of Anarhynchus alexandrinus. Taxonomy (NCBI): domain Eukaryota; kingdom Metazoa; phylum Chordata; class Aves; order Charadriiformes; family Charadriidae; genus Anarhynchus; species Anarhynchus alexandrinus. The sequence continues at coordinate 586,894 of VUYV01000142.1, forward strand.
ATACTGACCCCTGGCATCCGAAACAGGCCCTTGTTGGTGCTGGTTGATGCTGGAGCGAAGGGTCAGATCTGTAATAAGCTACACTGTGAATTCAACCTGTATTAATTTTACTGGTTCACATCTCCTTTGGCACCCTCTATTCCAACAGATGAGTAATTTGGAAAGAGTAAATCATTTTGAGACAGAAACTAAAGAAGGGAACCCACTCTGAATGCTTGTTCCCCCTGGGAAAGTTAGACCCGTGTAACCTCAGGGTTCCTAAACCCTGGCAGGAACAGCTTATTAACCAGTGACTCCCCAGCATGGACCAGCACTTATGGGCTGGGAGGAAAGGGACTGAGTATCCGAAGCAGGTAAGCACAAAGGGACCCAGACAACTTCTGAGTTTAGAAGATGATCCAACGAGCTACCACAAACCTTATTTCTGAGTCAGGCCTGCCACCTGCTCTTCATAAGAAGGCACCAAGGCTGTAGTGCAGACCCTGTGCCCACAAAGCCTGAAATGCCTGGAAGCAAGAGAAGGGGCTGCAGGTGAAGCCTACGGGAGATCAGGCAGCATTTGAAGATAGAGATGGGAGGTGGGTACAGAGAAAAGGAAGAGCTGAGCACGAAAAATAGGACAAGGAAGGCCGCAGAGAGCAGGAAAGCTAGGGTGGCACCAGTGGAGGATTCGGGGCCACATACTTCCTTAAGGACTGGCACAAAGCCAGTCTGGCCCTGCTCTTACACACTTTTATGTGTCTGGCACCACTTCACAGTGCCAATAACCTCCCAAGAAGACTGGAAGGTTGAGTACCTGTGAGCTGGGACCAAGCTGTCTCTCTCCCTGCCTCCCACTCTCTAGAATGACACAGCATATGAGGTCCAGGAGTGACCGGGGAGGTGCTACACTTTTGGCCTCACCCACTGAGGACTGACTGAATCTGGCAGATGACCCAAATCTCCCACTTCAGCATTTGTTTCAAGAGTATCAGCAACATAATGCAAGGGGTTAGCTCAGCCTTTGAATTCCCTGCATCTGTGGGATGCTTTCAAAGCCTTAGGATCCATCCCACAGATCTGTTTGGGAAACTCCACAATGTGTTTTGACTTTATTTGGAAGCACCTCAGATTGGATTAAGATATATCTAACTCAGGATGGGTGGAAGAGGATTGGTGTTTGGGTGTCAGTAACTCCAGAACTCTTTGGCATGGATATGAGCACATCTGAGGAATTTCATGTGTCTGGGGAGCTGGTTGAACTGCTTTGCCTGCAGCAGGATTTCACCACTGACCCTTCTGTGGATCTAAAGAATTTGCTGATAGGACCTGGGATGCTCTTTGTTCACCTGACCGTAACGAGACTGAGGCCCCAGTGGATGTTGTTGCTTTGCGCCTCTTTTTTGCACTATTGGTGCTCTTCAAGAAGAGCTGCTAGCACTCGCCTCTAAACTTTCGAGCACCTCCCATGGGATGAACCGAGCCGCATGCAATAATTCAAATGATTCCATCAGATGCTGCATGCTGTGCAATGCCCGATCTCCAGCCACATCACAGTCTGCGTGTCTGTACTATGCAGAGTCACACAATCTTACCTGGCTCTCAGCACTCAGTGGAAAAGCTTCTTTATCTTTCGAATGAATTTCCTCAACCACGCCTCCATCCGAAGTTACAGCTTCCAAGAAGTTAGATGGGACAAGCCCTCTCTGTTGGTTCAGCTCTCCCTGCAAGATCAACATTGATTTCTCACATCAGGTTTCCTGGCTGATGGAGAAATAATAAATAGAGGAGCCATCCCATACAGAGATGGTTAGGCTGTGGTCTGAGAGAAACCCAGGAACACACTCATGTTGGAAGGATCCTCAGCAAATTTCATGACTCACATTCTGGCTTAGCTGTGGAACAATTCAGAGTGCAAAAACACATAGGAGAGTAAAGGAAGAAAAAGTGGCAGCAAGCCATGACAAATGTCTTCCAGCAACATGCTCACTTCTACAAACTCAAAAAATTTCCACTGCTGCCCCAGACGCAACTGGAACACGACTGTGCCACAGGCTTTCTAAAGGCATTTGACTCGCTCTGGTATTTATTTATTTTTTTAAAGAATGAGGTACTACTGGTACAATGCCTCTAGGTATTGTCTCTGTGCTCACTAAGGTCCAGAGCTGCAAACCAAGTTTGGCTATATTCCTAAAAAGTTGTCTCCAGTCCAAGAGCAGGTGGTTGGGTGAGACAAAAAGCACCCCAGCAATGTTGTTTGGCCAACACTAAAAGAGAAGTCAAACAAAACATTCACAATGATCCCCTCCAGATTTGACCTGGAGATGAACCTCAACTTTGATGCGTTACACTGCTTTCTGTGCAGGAAGAGGTGGATGATGCAAGGGCCAAGGATCGTGTCCAGCACACAGCTCGTTGGCAGGCACAGTCCCCAGTAAGTTAAACAGACAGCAGTGCTTGTTGAAGTTGATACACTAAGTGTGGCCAGACAGGGGTCATCATACATTTTTATTCATATGTTACCATGTATTTAAAAATGCAGGTTTTAGAGACTCCTTTTAAGAAGATGGATACTGCAATGCGGCTCAATTACGGATTTTGCCATTATTGGTGAGTGAAAACCACATTCCTTATGTGTGTGAGACAGCCTGCTTATAAATTCCTGCCCTGGATGAGACCGCATGTCTGAGTGCTTGGTGACAAATCAGCTTATAGCAGATGCTGATTCAGCTGATGTATGTACAGAAAAATGCATCTTAGGCTTTGAGAAACTTGCAGTCAAGTTATGCCAAGACAAACTGAGAACCATTTGGATATTGGGTTTACAGGAGGAGCACGGACTGCCAGAAACAATCTGCCCTGCACTAAGCAGATATGGGATTATTTTTTTCCAAAAGCAGAATATTTTGTTCCCTGATTTCCGCTCTCCTGCCACTAGACAGACTCCCACGATTTCAGACGTAGCCACAGGACCTTCCCAACCCCTGTACTTACATAATAGAATCCATCATCGTCCATGGACCCAAACACAGTGATAATGTCCCCTGCACTGAAAGTCAGTTCAGCCTGCAAAGAGCAAGAGACCAACGGTCACAGGAGAAGCACTGCCTGGAATTGCTCAGCAGAAACACAAGGTCACCCAGGGCTTCTTGCACAATCTCACCACGAGGGAGGTAGGCCACTGTCTTAAGACTTGCAGGACCAGGGTGCAGAAGAGCAACCAAAGTGGGTAACTGTGGAATTCAGTGCTAAGGAAGCATTTCATAAATTAAGACAAGAGCAAAGCCTGTTTCTTAAACCAATTTTGAAAGGCTTCAGAATAGTATCTACCACCTGTTCTGGAAAGGTATGTTGAGAACAAGCTGAACAAGCATGAGAAATACCTTCCATTTCTTTAAATATAAGTACTAAATCCCGGTCCCTTGGATGAGCCTGTTCTGTATGCAACGCTCAGGGATTAGTCACTAGCAGGAATGTGTACAAACGGGAAGATACGACCTGGAAACAGAACATTACTGCACAACACACGTGACCCTTCACCATCAGATCCGTCTGTCCCGTCAGCCACCTCAGCATGTGCTCCATGGAGCACAAAACCGAAGGACAAAGGTCTAAGTAGTCTCTTCTAGTGGAAGAAACTGCCCAGTTACAGCAAAAAAAGCTGCTCTAAGATAGAAAAAGGGGAGTCTCCAAACAGACCATGTCCCACTTAAGGCACACGGGCTTTATATGCGCTTCACAGAGCATTAGCTGGAAAGGAACTAACTCTAATATATTTACCTTATTATATCCTTAGTACTCAATTTGTCCCTGGAGGCTGCAGGTTCCTCCTGTTGGCTGTGAATTATTTTGTTCTAGCAGAAAGACACTTGCAGGGAACTTCACTCACAGACACAGAACAGCACAGCTGATCCTACCGTCTTGGTGCAAGTTCACAAACAGCACTGCAGCCTTCTAGCAAAAGAGGTGACCGAATTTTCTGGCAGTGGGAATGGGGCGCACCTCCAACAATGCAACAGAACTGCACCAGCTTGTTTCAATAGTTTGACCTCTGTTCACAGGGAGGGCTCTAGGAATACCAAATCACTGCAAAACATGCAGTCATCTTGTTGACAAGGGCTCAAAAGTGTTCTTTGGCCAGAGGTATGAGTACCTATACAGATGCTGGTTGATACATCTCTCACTGTATCTCTTCCAAGCTAATCCACCATCCCTAAAACATTCTGTCCTCAGAATCAGGCTGTCTTGCTCATGAGACACCCAGTTTGGGAGGCAAGCATTACCCGAACTGTGCAATCTCTTGGCCATACACTCCCTTCTGGATGTAAACCCCATGTTTACCTTTGCTCAAGGTAGACTAACACTGCCATGGAGGAACAGAGAACAGAGCATGTTCTAATTTAGAAAGTTGGGGTTTTTTGCAGAAAGGATTCTGCATTGCAATCTTTCCACCTGAAACAGACTTATCCACAAAAATACTGTTTGGATTATATGTAGGGATTGCCTGAAAAGAGGACAACTCCATTAAATTGGAACTAAGTCTTCTTGCTTGCACAAAGACCTACATAGGTAGTTAACGCAAAAGACTTGCTCCAAGATGTGCTCACCTAAAGTATCAGAAGTCCATTCACACTCTTAAGCAGGTGGGTGCTCTGGATCAGCTGCTGACAGCAGGGGCTGCTTCCTCCCGCCCCAGAACTGCTAAATCCTATTTAAGCACTAGAGGATGCTACGAGGCTGTGAGATGCTCACATAGTTTCACTTGAGACACATACTGAAAATCACTAGGGGTATGTTGCTTCATATTCTTCACAGATAACTGAACACTGTTATCAGAGAACGCATGAGAGAACTTATCAGCAAACTCTACATTTTCTGACTTCAGCCAACCCCTTTTAGCAGTTATATTGCCAAGCTATAATCATCTTGGTTTTGACCAAAGCGCTAAGTGTCCTGGGACAGAAGTGAAAAGAGAGAGGAAAAAGAAGCCTATAAGAGGAGTGAGCAGGTGGTTGTTACCTCTGCGTCTGCATTTGGAGAGCTCTCCTTAGGGTTATAGTCAAAGACAGCCACCATACTTCGAGGGGTCAGCAGTTCGGCTTCAACGTCCTGATGCTTCTGGCCTGCAGGACAAAAATAAAGCAAAATATCCTGAGCTGGAAGTTCTAAGACAAATCCCAAATCACAGCAACTCCTTCACTGTTCTTGGAATGGACTGAGCAAACAGAATACTAGGGGGAAACTGAATGGAAATCGATTGGGAAGAGGCCCCAGGTAAAGCAGTTTTCTGATCTCCTGTATCACCTTCACAAGCACAGAACTGGGGACGTGTCCTCATTCCAGCATCCCGGTGTCCTGTCTATACATACAGGAATATTTTATGTTTCCTATTTATACACACACACATACATATATAACACACACAGAGGGCAACGGTCTCTTCACAATGTCTCGAACGGACATTTCCAATCATTCCATGCAATGCTTTGCTATCGAGCTAAAAAATGTATCCTCCAAGTGCCAGGAGAACAGCAAGAGCCCTGGACACCACTGGCCGGGAGCCCAGTGCTCAGCACAAAGGGGCCTCATCGTCCAGGGAACACGCTGCGTTTTCACAACCACCTGCCTGCTCAGCCCCATTACTTACAGACCTGCTCTGAGTCTACAAAAGTGAAGTCTGGTGTTACAGAAAACACACATTGTCCAGTCCTTCATCTTACGCATTTAATTGTGGCTTCGGGTCAACACTGGATGGGCTAGCAAGGGGCTTGCAGGTTTGGCCTCTCTGGATATCAACAGATGACTGTGCCCCTAAGCAGAGTGAGCACCCCCTCAAGTGACCTTGGATTTTAAGGACTGCAGCATCAGATGAGTAAGAGATTTCCCTGCTCTTCCAAAGCACAACCATGCATGCCCTCCACCTTCAAACACCCCCTGTTTAGTCAAAACCCACTGCACCCACTACTAAATGAAAGAACTAAAACTCTTCTTTCCTAGAATGACCGTTTTCTTCCAGTGCTCTGAAGGAGCACTACAGGATCTTGCACCGTCTCTTGACTGCAAAATGCATCTGTATTACGATCATGCAAATGTACCAACCCTCTTCTCATAGTAAGAAAGAGCAATTCTCACCTGGATGAGACTTGTACTTCTCCTGTTTATCCAGCCCTGCGGAGGGAAGAAAACGTCTCATCACTGAGAGTTCATCTTTCAACAGTGACCACACGACACAACTGACAAACAACCATAAAAAGAACAAAGACCAAGGCAGCAAACAACAGAAGCAAACTGTTCATGCAACTCAAAGTCTACGCCAGTAACCATGACTCAGGGACGTAACAGGAAGCAGAGGTCAAGCTCCAAAACTATAAAAGACACCACTGTTGTTAAAAACTTAACACCAGCACAGGGATGGGCTCTCTTTCCACTTCCTAGCAGTCGTACAGAGACAAACATCTGAGGGTCCTGTAAGCAAGTAGTAAAAATTCAATGCAGTCTGTAATCCTATCGCAAAAATCAAAGAGGAAGCAGTGGGTGACACAGACCTTTCTTGGAGCGTCTGGGTTTTGGAGGAGGGACGGTTTGGCGGCGTGGAGGTGGAGAAAATGTGCCATTTCCTTAATAAAAATCCAAAAAAGCAAATAAATAGACAAGAGAAACAGACAGTGAATGGAAAGTGAAAAGCATCTTGAAGAGTGAACAAGCAACAGAGTAGCATGACATGCTTCCCCTGGGAAGCAGACACCGTGATTTCTATGGGCAAAGCCCAAATCTCCATTTCTCGTATGTGGACTCAGATGAGGCATGATCCACATCCCAAATACGCAGAAATCCACATTGTATTTATGCCCATTAGCTATATAACACCGCACATCAGACAAGCTTTGCTGCACTTTATCTTTCAGAAGCAGCATCATAAGGATAAAATAAAACCTTGTACCATTAACACCTGAAAAATGCCAGGTGAAGTGCACCCCATCAACTCGCTCGGGTGGGAAGGGATCTGGGGAGGTCTCCAGGTAAAGCTTCTGCACTTAGCAGGGTCAGTACTGGACGAGTCCGCAGATGATCCTGCAGAAGGAGTTCCCAGACCAACCCCTCCAAGGCATTTTCTTAGTTAGGAGGCTGTAACATGGGTTTATGGCAGCAGGGAACGGCTGCCATAGGAAACAAGGTTTACTCTCTGCATGCACACACGAGCTTTGTCTTTTCCCACTGCACCCACCTTCCTGAAAACCTTCAAACCCACTACGTTTCATCAAGTCTCAGAGCTATGAAGTTCCTTTATTCTTCTGAGAGTATGCAGTGGGGGAGGGGGCAGAAAGCCAGGCTGAGAGAGTTGGGGGTGTTCAGCCTGGAGAAGAGAAGGCTCCAGGGAGACCCTACTGCGGCCTTCCAGTACCTAAAGGGGCTACAGGAGAGCTGGGGAAGGACTTTTTACAAGGGCATGTAGTGATAGGACGAGGGGGAGTGGCTTTAAACTGGAAGAAGGCAGGTTTAGATTAAATATTAGGAAGAAATTTTTCACTGTGAGGGTGGTGAGGCACTGGAACAGTTTGCCCAGAGATGTTGTGGAAGCTCCATCCCTGGAGGTGTTCAAGGCCAGGCTGGATGGGAATATGAGCAACCTGGTCTGGTGGGAGGTGTCCCTGCCCATGGCAGGGGGGTTGGAACGAGATGATCTTCAAGGTCCCTTCCCACCTAAACCATTCTATGATTCTATGACTCTATGATTCTGTCCACATAGGGACAAAGGCCACCAGAGGCATCTAGCCATCTCTGGGCACCAGAGGATACAAGCAGGAGAAACATTATAAATGTCCCAAGTGTGAAAAAAACCTTACTCAAATCTCTCCTCTCCCTAGACATGAGAGGCCAAAGGACAAAAACCTACCAAAAAATCACAAAGTAAAGCAACAGGCTCCATCGACCCCTGTGCTCCTCAGGATCAACCTTCCAGAGACCCACATTTAAGAGCTGGGCAGCGGCAGCCCCTTCGCCTCTGGGGCTGGATACTGGGTCTCACTGCAGAGAAATGGAAAGATGTTTGATCCCTCCTCTTTTTTTTTTTTTTTTTCTTTTATTGTTTTTCCTCCACTGCCTGTGAGAGGCAGTGGAACAGCTCAGCCAACGTCAGGGTTTACCTTGACCTCTCTGAGCACCCATCAGACCCACGCTTGTGGTGGTTTACTATGCTGAACTGGTGAGGATACAGTGGCCAGCCAAAACAAGAATTTCCTCTTGTTTCAACAAGTGGAGCAGGTCAAACAATTGCCACTGGTAGCAGAGAGCACACAGAGAGGTGCAGGATGAGAGATGGGAGGGAGAAGGGACAGGCACTGGGACACCAGTATGTTGACAGCAGTCTCGGGGCAGCTCAGAGCCACTGAACTGCAGCCTAATGCAGCCCGAGCTGTGATGGCTGCAGGTCCCAGGGAAGGTTCCTCTGAGTGCACAAATGGGAAAAAACAGGAAAGTCTCTGCAGTACATAAAGCATGGAACCACGCACTTCAGGGAGTGAGTAAGGAGCAGCCCAAGGACCAGGTCTGCTTGTACACTCCTGGCTGCCCACCTTGCTGTCTCACACCCTTCCTTCCCCCTCCCCATGAGTTTCTCCCCATCCTTCTCCATTCCCAAGTCACAGATTCTCTCACCCAAGAGCAGGGTCACCCCTATGGGTTCAATTGAAGACTCGCAAAACAGAGGAAAGAACACAGAAGTGAAAGCTCTTCTTCACATCCTTCAGCTGCTCTTCAAACTTTTTTGTTTCCCCTTTTCTAGCGAGGATCGGCCGTGCTCACGCTCCGTTCGCAGACACGACACCTCAAGCCCAGGAGCAGCCCCAGCAGCTGCAAACGCAGCCTCGGGCAGCGCTGCGCTGCAGTAGAGTCACGTACGAACTGAGACCTCAGAACACCCGCCTCCCTCGTCCGTCCAGACCTCCTGCCTGCTACTGCAACAGCCACTAAACAAGCCTTCAGGTCCTGGCGACCAGCCCTAGGGGGGCAGCACTGGCCACACAGCTCGATAGCGTGACTGAGCTTTCCGCATTTCAGCAAAGAAACACGCTGACAATAGCACAGCACACACGTAAAGGAGATACAGTACCTATGCTCTCCATCGGTGTGTCGGCAGGCAGGAACCCTTGCTTTAGGAGCTGCTTCTTGATTTCGTTGTTCTCCACCTGGACTTCTGATACCATGTTGCAGGGAATGTACCCCTCCCTTCCCGCACATTCACCCCTGTAAAAGCCATCAGCGTCCTTGTCTCCACATACCTGCAAGGGAAAAGACAGGCCAGGGACTGAGATGCACAGAGAAAGGAGAAAGGGAAGCTAAGGAAACTCCCCAGATGAAGAAAGCTCTGCCTCCCAAGGTTTATGCTGTCCCTGGAATGTCAGACGGATCCACACAGAGTAGGAGATGTTCACTAAGGTGTGCTCTTACTTTCAGGATCTGTCCCTCCTTAAATGGGAGCTCCTCTTCTGCCGCATCAGGGTTAGGAGACATTGAAACAGGATCGTAGTCAAAGAGAGCCACAAATATTCTAATGCCATCATCTTTACCAGAGGTTTCCGAAGCGGTGCTCCTTGGAGGACCTGTGCGCAGACAGGGGACACACCAGAGAGGACGTCAGCACCGTTCCCCTGCCACAGCCCTGCACGGCTCAAATACCGCCTACCGGCCTCTCCCCTGCCACCTCCAACAGCCTCCCTCTCTGCCGCCGCCCGGCGCTCTCCTCCTTGCCACTCACCTGGGCTAGAGAGCAAAGGTTTCTGCATGTGGCTTCTTCTTACGCTCTTGTTCCCTCTTCTGCTGGGAGCCTGCCAGGCGGCCGTGCCGGGCAGCTCCTGGCCCCTAGGGTCTTTATTGCCGGACGCCTGCAACAGGAACCACCAGAGAGTTAGTAGCAGCCTCTGCCTTCCCGCTCGCCCGAACAGCGCTCAGCCCAAACGCACTCCACAAAGAGCAGCGCATCCAAATGCAACATTCCTCTTCGGGGACACTAGAGCTGAAAACACCGAGGGAGTTGGCAAACACAACTAAGTACGGGCAGGCACTCTGCCAGGCACCAGTGACGATCGCCCCGGTGAGCGTGAGGATGCGGGAAAGGGCATTTCGAGGGGAGGCAATGACATCACAGTCATCATCGACACAAAGCTTTCACAAATCAGCTTAGTTCACCAGGGATTTTCATTTGGGTCCCACAGCCTCCTGCCGTGGGGAGGAAGACCCAGTGCGAAAAGGAATACTGCATCGGTGACACTCGGTCAGTTAGCAGGAAAAGCAGAAGCAGCTAATACAAGAAAAGCCACGGAGCAGCACAGAACTACAGAATCTCTCAGATATTCTTCCAGACAATCCTAGAGGAGGGTCCTTTCTCTGGACAACACTGAACAAAGCAAGATACAGGCAGGCCAGGGAAGCAGAGGGAAGCTAACGCCACTGCAAGCTGCTTCAAAGCCAGAATAGGAAAAGTCACCCAACCCTTTTGTGCAAGGAGGTGCTACGTATCCCCTTCGAAGGATGTTCGAGCCTCCTTCTCCAGCCAGGTGACTTACAGTCCAGCTCCCAGCCCTGCTCCTCAGAACTGCTCTCACATCTCAGTGCTTCCTTCTCCTGGCAGAAGAATTGCAGGCGCCTGCTTGGAGACCCAGCCCACTCCATACTCTGCTCTTCCATCATCTCCAGTCTGGTCAGGTCCCTTCTGCCATCCATGCGGGCAACCTCAGATTGACTGGAGCAATCACTCCAGTCCCCCTGGCAGCTCTGGGACCTTTCTGACCACAGCCTGCTCTCAGGGGGCGATGCACAGGTCGAATTCTGATCGTCTTCAGAGTCATATTCGATGTCTATTTCCAGGCTCCTGGGGCTGGAGCAGTGTGTTGCCATCGCAGCAGGTTCTGCAAGCCCTGAAACCGCCGCTTTCCTGTGGGTTTTCCGTAAGGTGCCTTGTCTGGCACGACTGTACATATCAAACCCCTCCTTACCACCAGCACTGCTCACAACATTCAGCTCTTCCCTGAGGCTAGGAGCTCTGTATAACCCGCCTCCCATCTGGCTGCAGTTGCCCAGCAGACGACTGCAGTGCTCTGTTAAATCATTCTGTCTCTTCCTACCCATCTCAGGCCGACTCCGGATCTTCTCTCGGTAATTATTTCCCTTCTTCTTGCTCCAAGTGGGACTTGCCCCAGTCCCAGACTTTGAATCATTCTCCTGGTAGCCCCAGTTCCAGTTTGCCTTCTTCTGACTCCAGGCCAGCTGGCCAAAGGCGGGATTCGCATGGTCAGCATCCCCTCTGCTCTCCTTAACACCATGCTCCTCCCGCGGAGTCTGAGCAGACAGATCCGCGGAGGTATTACTGCCATCTGCCTTTAGAAATGGCTCCTTGATGTTGAGAGGCTTCTCTGTCCTTCCTGAATGGTAGGTAAGCGTTTCCAAGGAGTCTTGAGGGTCTGCCTTTTCCTCCATAACACACTTCTCATCCTCATCTTCATCCTCATCCTCGGTCACTTCAGGAATGCTAAACAATTTCTTGCTGTGGTTCTTCTGAAGCGGGAGCTCTAGTATCCTCTCCAGAATCTCCTCATCGCTGTCAGTATCACAAAGATCCATCTGTACCCAGCCCCCGAGAAAAGCCACAGCCAGGACAAGCAAAGAAAAAAAAGAGAGGAAATAAACATTAAAAAGAGAGGCAAAGTTACAGCCAATTCCCTCCCAGCACAGCAGTATGGAGCGGCGACGGTGGTCTGCAGCGAAGCAAGGGTAGGAAGCAAAAGAGAGCAATGGGTCTTCTGGCAAAAGACAATCAGATGAACTAGCAATGCAGCGGAAAGCGCGAAAGGCCAATGCATGGAAGAGCTCCCTCCCAGCCTCTGCCTCTACACACACCACTATCTGCAGCACCGTTCATCCTGCCCACTTGATTCCCCCCACAGCTTCAGCATCCCCAGTCTGGGATGACAGGGCAGGAGAGGCACATTCCTCAACGGCTGCTGACTGCGCGTTAGAGCTGGTTGGGTTCCCCCCTCCCCAGGGATGAGTCTCGCAGCACAGGGACCTACAGTCCTCCCTTACCTCTCTGCCCTCACACTGAACAGAAGGAAGTGACCCTGTGCAGCAAGACACCCCTTGGAGATGTGGCTGCTACGGGAGGACCTTCCCTAGGCCCTTCCCATCATCTGTCAAGGTCCAGCTCCACACCAGTCTACTGTCTGCAAATCCAGCTGAACAGAGCTGCCACAAACACACATGAAAGCCCTTCACCTCAAAGGGGTCACGCAGACTTGTATTTCACTTGCAGCTGGGTAAGACCCTACCAGGTTACATAAAACTTCTGGGAAAACACTGCTGAATTTTAAAATTTGTTTTCGACCAACTGCAGAATTTATGTTTTGTCTTTTACTGCATTTATACTAAAATAAAAAGGTAGAATCCCAGGTGCACAGTGTAATTTAGGTTGGAAGATACCTCTGAAGGTCTCTTGTTCAACTTCCCTGACAATTTTTATCACGACATGTTCTAAAAACATTTACAATAGTTTACAAAGCATATGAAGCTATTGATGTTTTAAGCTACAGGCATGAGCAGGCCTGTTTGGAGATAATTAAAAACTGAACCACACTGGGGGGGGGAAAAGCAGTATAAGCTGCTTATTGATTATTCCGACATCCATAACTTTTTCCAAGCAAAAGTTGGTCCTGAATTATATTTAGAATTGGTTGAAAGGGCCTCCAGAGGTCTCCAGTTCAATCTCCTAACTGCAGCAGGACTGCTGCCAACAGTAAATCGGTGTCTTTGCTTAGCTGAGGCTTGCAAACACCAAAGAATGGAGATTCTCACCTCTCTGGGGACCTCTCCCAAGGCTGCACCACCCGTCTGGGAAAGAAGTTTGTACTCATCTCCACATGAACCTCCTAAACAACTCGTGACTGCTGCCTCTTTTTACATCATCTGCCACGAACCAGAAAACTTCGTCTCTCTCAACCTTTTAACCATCCTTCAAATAGTTGTAGGCAGCTACAAGATCTCCCACCAGCCTCCTCTTTGCCAGAGCAAACAAGCTCAGCTTCCTCAAATTCTCTTTACAGAACATGTGCTCTAGGCTCCTACCTTGTTAGCACCAATTACGAATATGCAGAATTTATAAATGCAACCATAAAATAAGTCCAGTAAGACTTATTTTAGCTGTTTACAAAGTTGCGGCTTTCACTTTTGAGTCTTAATATAATAAATGGCTTCAGAAATTAAACAAATTATTTGAGGTTAAACATTTTACAAGCAGCACACCTCCATTCTTTCATCCCTCAAATCCTGAAAGAGTTGACCGAGGAGTCTTGAGATAACCCAAAATGTTACTAAATATGCAGAATCCTAGAGAAGAGCCCTGCTGGGACCTGGCCCGCTTCAGTCACCATCTTCCTTCTCTCTGCAAGGCAGTGTTGGGAGCTCTGTGCCCTGAAGCTTCCTGCCCCTGATGCCCTCTCCCCATTCAGCATCTTGTCACGCTCACACCCTCAATTTGTCACTGCCAGAATGGAAAACAATCACTTTATCAGGTCAAGAAGCACCAGTTTGCTCAACTCAACAGGATGTGCATGGGGTTTTGGTGTTTCTTTTTCAGAAAAAAAAACCCAAACCAACAAAAACCCCCAAAATATTCAGGCCAATAAAACATCCAGGAAAAAGAGACAAAGAATGGTGTTCTTGACTGTTCTCATTTCCTCTTTTCTCTTTCCAGGGAAACCGTTTTTCTTCCATTTTGTTCCAGTGCAATCCCAACAACTGGAAGCCCTTTCAACACCTCCTTCCCAGGCAGCCCCAGCATCTCCAGCCACCAGGCTCGCCTGGGGCTCCTGGCAGGCTGCGCTGCGGGTCCAACCTCCCCACCTGGGAAGCAGAACCCCCTTCAGAAGGAGAAAAGGAGCAGCAGAAAATTTATTCCAGAACCATTACACTGTCTGGTACTGACCATTTAAGCTCACCAGAGCCATCCCATCTGTGCTGCAGGCTAGCAGCCACACAGGTCAGCATCAACGAACTACAGATGTTCCTTGGTCACATGAAAAAAAAAAATGAGGGCTCTTTCTTGCTATACAGGCATACCACATTTCCTGGAAATCCTTCTGATTTCTCATTCAACCTCAATACTTTCCTTCATGCGCATTCATCTCAACTGCCACAACTCTATGATTACACACCGCTTTCCAGTCGTGCGGTTTTAAGCACATTACCTGTCACAGATGCATTAAAACACACTAACTAGCTTTTACTTTTCGAACTTGTAACATGAATTAACACGATCGCTCACAGTTCAACTCAACCAGTACCTCCTCACTTGCAACACGTGAACCGCAAAGCCACGGCCCCGCTCCTACAAGCCATCCATCCCTACCCAGAGCACCAAGGCCTAAGCAAAATAACCTGCACTAAGTTATCCACGTTCAGGAGTGCTTGCAGGACTGAGGCCCCAAAATACAACGTGCCCGGTTTGCCTTGGGAGAGAAGGTGGGTTGGCACAGGACCTACAGATGGGTGGACTTTACAGATTCCTGTGTGCTCACTGTTTTTATCTGTATTAAAAACTTGATCAATTGGATTGATTTTTAACCTCAGGTTCTAAAGCTCACGTTACATTGTGTGTTCTTCCAACTAATTAAACCCTGCATATGTTCATTACATGTAAACACCCTTCCCTCTCACAAAGAACTTGCATTTTCACTAGCTGAAGACAACACTGGCAGTAAAAGCAGAGCAGGCAGGCACTTAGCCAAGCACTGATGAGAGCGCTGGGCCCAGACCGGCACCTCCTCCTGTGAGCTGATGGCATGGGATGGCTGCACTGGCGCTCCCCGCAAGCATTACTCTGCGACAGGTTACCTTTTCCCCATTTTCCCGGTAACATGGCTCTCTCTGGTCCCATTTCTTCTCTTCCAGAGCTTCCGAAGACAGTTCATCTTCTTCCTCTTCTTCCAAAATATCTGAAAGGTCAGAACTACGGTTGTGCTCAGCAAAAAGGGTCAGCTGTCGTCTTCCCATTTCAGACATTTTTTCTTCTTGCTGTTGAAAAGCAAAACAGACTTCCTCAGTCCTCTCAGGCACTCTATTTCAGCAGTAAAGCAGCATTTTACCTTTCTCTAGCACAGACACAGCTAAAGCACGGCAGGAAACGAACTGGGCAGCACCCAAAGCAGCAATCGGCACGTGTCGGCACGTGTGTACACACAGAACTGGCAGACACGCGTTAGAGCCTGCAGAAGAACTGTACTGTGTGAGGTTATAAAGCTTAGGGGTGCCAAATACAATCCGCGTCCCTCCATGGGCAGAGACACCAAGGTTAAACAAACCTCTCTTTTCACTCTGGACATTTCTTTCATCACCTCCTTGCCAGGGGACAACCTCAGGAACTCCTGGCAGCTGCTCCCACCCGCGCTGGCGTCTCGGGAGGTGCCCTCTGTCACCTCAGCCTGGCCAGGGGAGGGCAGAGGCTCTGGGCTCAAGTGCTTCTCCTTTTCCTCTTTCTCTCTTTCAGCATCGGGACCTTTCGGTAACTCTTCCACGGAGCACGCATGGCAGGTCTCCATACGTATCTTCAGACTGCTGTTAGATGGACTTTCCAGCTCTGGCGATTTGGTTACAGATTGCTCCATCTGAGAAACAAACCAAAAATGATCATCGCAAACAATGAAACCTGGGAGAGATGTCATCCACCACTTGTGAACCAAAATGGGGACCTTACCTCCCAAAACTCTCAGAGAAACACCATGCATTCTGCACCATTGGCATACAAAGATTTTAGCAGGCAATCTTCATTTGGGAAGGTTGGCCAGCTCTCGAACAAACCCCTCCCTGCTGTTAGCTGCAAGTAGACACATGGTCTTTCCACTGCTGTGGTTCTGGCCACCGCACGTGGCTCACATTAGTCACAGGAGCGCGTCAACAATAACTAGTTTTAGAACCACAAGAAGAGCCCAACCTATACAACGAGCGCAGTTCCCACTCTCATGTGCCAGAGGAATGTCCTACACACCAACCTCCAGGTTAGCTGGAGCTGAGGACACTACCCCAGTACTTCTTGGAGCTGTGAAGAAATGGGGAATTAACGAAGAAGAGTATACGCAGAGAGTACAATGGCACAGACTCGTGGTTAGGTCACCTAGTTGGATTACAGAAATTTTAAATTTTGGTCTGTTTTTCAGTCAGTTCAGCCTGGTGTTTAAGAAAACCTCTGGGAGATGGAGGAGTGGAACCCCAGGAACAAGGAGGGGAAGGCAGGTGGGCCTTCATCAACTACCCCTTTCTCTAACCCTCGCTCTAAAATGAGGCAGCCTCCATCATATTTTGCAATGGAGCACAACCTTGTCCTGACATACCAGGTATACTTTGAAAATATTTACATGATCAGACCCCTACGGAGATTTAGACACTGCAGTGCTTAGTTTCTAAACGTCCCCTGGGCTCAGGCAAAAGCCAGAGAGGTCTAGATCTCATGTTTAATCTGACAGCTAGGATCCTTCTGCCCTGTTTCTCTTTGTTGATAGCCAAGCAAAGACACACATCTCGAGCAAGAAGGATGATTTGCATCCTGGAAGCACCCGTTTCACTCCACTGACTACAAAGGAGGCAAAGTGACCCACCGATGTGTAGCCATCTACACTAGACATCTAAATGTGGGCAACTGAATCACAACAATTGACCTGAGGTACCGTAAGCAGCAAATTACCAGAGGCTGAAGAATGATGATTGGAATTTTGGACTCAACATCTCAATTCTTCTGTGTATTTCCCTGGTCTCTGGTCTTGGGCCCACACAGCTGCCTATGCTTCAGCAATTATCAGAAGTCGTCCCCGCTTTTGTCTAACCCTAAGCCTTCACAAGCTCACACTGCCATGATTAATGCAATTATGCTTAATTCGACAGTTTGAAGCACTCCCTTGAATCTCCAATGTCAAAGGTCAGAATGGGAAAAAGATCCTTTTTCCTGATATAATAAATCACACACCAACAAGATCCACTTTCCTCCTGTCACAGAGCAAGCATCTTATAGATCATTTACCTGTTTTCCTGTGGGGCTCTCCGACATCATACAATCATAGAATAGTTTGGGTTGGAAGGGACCTCCAAAGATCATTTAGTCCGATATCCTCACCACTGCCCTAAAAAAGCCCTGGAGGTACTCACCCACCCTACAGGATTCCAAATACCCAATGTCATGACAGCTTGCCGGTTCTTCTCCAGACATGGCCACCTTGCTGTCCAGTCCACTAAGGTGCCCCGTCATGCTATAGTGCCTACTCTGCTTTGCATAAGCCCACTAGACTGGAGAAGACCCCTTCAAGTCAGAGAGGACAGCAATGCTAGAGTAACGTTGACATCATCATCAGTGGGAACATCCTTTTCACCTTCAATCTCTGATGAATTCTTGCTTTCCTGGCTCTATTTCTGCTCTGCTTGCACACGTGTGATCAAGCAGTGAGCTTCACCTGCTCTTCCAGGTCCACAACAGCAGCCAATGCTCCCTGCTGGCTTGCCAACTGAGCCACGGCCCAAAGGCAACAGTGTGCCACAGAAAGAGAAATCATAGAATCATAGAATGGTTTAGGTTGGAAAGGACCTTGAAGATCATCTCGTTCCAACCCCCCTGCCATAGGCAGGGACACCTCCCACCAGACCAGGTTGCCCAAGGCCACCTCCAGCCTGGCCTTGAACACCTCCAGGGATGGGGCCTCAACAACCTCTCTGGGCAACCTCTTCCAGTGTCTCACCACCCTCAAAGTGAAAAACTTCTTCCTAATGTTCAATCTAAACCTGCCCTCTTCCAGTTTGAAGCCATTCCCCCTCATCCTATCACTACATAAATATGTTCAATGAAATATGTTCAGTGGTTTTGTGTTCCATTCCCTAAAATGATCCATTCTCCTTCCCAGTACACATGGCACTGGGCAGGAGGTAGAAGCACTTACCTGCACCTCTGTCCCTTCGCCCAGGCCTTGCGATTCTGCTTCCCTTGAAGGGATGGGCTCCGTGCCCTCACTGGGGAGCACTGTGCTGCCAGTTTGCTGAGGAGGCACAGTCAGGCATTTCTTGTCTCGTGCAGCATCTGATCCCTGTGGGGAAGTGCCTAGAACCTGCACCAAAGAAGCACTGGGAGAGGAGAGGTGTGGTGGCGAAGAGGCTTTCTCTGGCAGAGATCGCGCTGAGCCATCGTGGCTGGAGGAGAGATCAGTCAATTTGGCATCTGAACTATCAGTGGGAACTTTTTGTCGATGCAGGAGCGCAGCCGTTTGGTGCGTGGGTGGGCTGCGTGCAGGCAGAGAGCCCCTGGGTTCTCCACGGGGCAGTCTAGAGGTAAAAGTGGTAGAAACAGCAGAATCTGAAGGTGAAGAGCGGTGAGAGGCTCGCAGCAAGACTGAGGAAATCTGGGCTGGAACTGAATCCACCGACTCCCCGTACAGAGACATCGTTCTCACAGAAACCTCCCGGCACACCTGGAACATCTGAAGCTGGGACAAGTCCACCAGGACACTCCCAGCTGTTGGAGAAGTAACTTCTATTGCCTGCAAGCAAAAAAACAGGGAGCAATTATTTATTGTGCACAGCTCAGCCCTTCTGCGTACGACAATTCCTGAACCCAAAGTTCAGGACTGTGCCCAAAGCCCTTGACAGCAGGCATGCAGGATTCCCATCCTTCTGCACAATATCACGGAAGAAGGAATAGTAAAGAGAAATTGTTACCATAAACATTTGAGAAACTGGGCATTCTATAAAATAAGACTATATTCCCTTCTACTGCAGGTTTTAACTCTCCTTGTTCCCTGAGCTTTAAAAGGCCATTCCTTTTTTTGGGCTCCCTTTCGTCTCCCTTCCCAGACTCCTCCTTTTTTGACCTGTGTAGAGGAAAAAGCATTTCCATGATAAAAGAGCAATTATCCAACACAGCACCACCGTTTTGCACGGTGCTCCTTTAAACAGCCGCGGTTTGCCTCTCCCATGGCCAATGGCACAACATCACGTGTGCAGAAGACCGCAAGTCACTTTTAATACAGAATATCCTTGGAGGTTCTTTACCAGTATTCGTATTGGACCCTGGGGTGAAAGGGAGAGAAAACTACACCTCGCTCCTCATAGCCCAGAGACAAGCCCCAAGTGGTGGCAAGGTTGTGTACTTCTCTCTGTCCCTGCCCTGTGGACTCATTGCTCACTGAGATCATTGCTTCCCAAGGATCAAGCTAGTGCGTAGGGTGAGACAGAGGAGGCTGACACTAATTGGCCTGTTTTGCTACTGAATGGTCCTGCCACAGAAACTTTCTTAGCTTAGTTATATCAAGAACGCATCAAAAATCTGGGCAGATGTCTTTTTTGGTGTGCATCAGTCAAAACGAACAGCCTGAGCATTGTCCCTTCTCACATATCATTCCTTTCCAGGCCATGGACCGTCACTCCCTCCTCACGGCATGCTTACTTTTTGAAGCCTTTTCCATATTTCTCCATATTTTATCACAAATTTTTGATTTTTCCATATTTTCTACCTTCTCCATTGTTTGTCACTGTCCATTTCCCTTCTCCATTGTTTGTCACTGTCCATTTCCTACATAGAGAGCATAGGAAGATTTGGTTTTGAGAAGTGGCATTTTTTTATTGCTTTTCATTTTAACCAAACCGCAACTTTTGGCTATAACGCCACTGACAGTGATTAGTTTATTCAGTAGCTTTCCCGAGGCTTATTGGCACCACTGTGGTGAGGTGGTGTCATTACACCTCTTCCCACCGGTGTTTCAGCTGGACACCCCAGACACACGGCAGATGGAAGACACTGTACTACCAGCGTTAAAAATATACAGGAAAGATAGTCAACAGCAAGGAAGAGCTTAGAAGCAAATTAACAAACTAAGCACTCTAATGAGGAACAAAGAATCTCCCTACTGGAAGAGCATGAAACACCGTTTAACCACAGTGGTTGCATTCTGCTGTTACTGTGTCTCCAACTTAGGATCCCACAAGCCTGGATCAGCTACCAACCTGCAGCCGAGGTGGCCCCCATGCACCACGCTAATGATGTATTAATTAGAAGAGTCTTCTGCAGGTTAAAAAAAAAAAGTTTCCTTGCTTTTGAGAGCACAGCCTTGTCTTCCTTTTTCTTTACCTCTCACAAATACACACAGTACTGCCCAGTCCTGGCTAGGTCACAGCAGTGCCTCACTTGACGTTAATATTCAAGCACAACTCCAGGCTGGGCAGGGAATGGCTGGAGAGCAGCACTGAGGAGAAGGACCTGGGTGTGCTGATTGATGAGAAGCTCAACATGAGCCAGCAATGTGCGATCGCAGCCCAGAAGGCCAACCACATCCTGGGCTGCATCAGCAGAAGTGTGGCCAGCAGGGCGAGGGGGGGATTCTGCCCCTCTGCTCCACTCTTGTGAGACCCCACCTGGAGTAGTGCCTCCAGCTCTGGAGTCTCCCCAACATAAGAAGGACGTGGACCTGCTGGAGTGTGTCCAGAGGAGGGCCATGAGGATGATCCGAGGGCTGGAGCACCTCTCCTATGAGGAGAGGCTGAGAGAGTTGGGGCTGTTCAGCCTGGAGAAGAGAAGGCTCCGGGGAGATCTTATTGCGGCCTTCCAGTACCTAAAGGGGCTACAGGAGAGCTGGGGAAGGACTTTTTACTGGGGCATGGAGTGATAGGACGAGGGGGAATGGCTTCAAACTGGAAGAGGGCAGGTTTAGATTGAACATTAGGAAGAAGTTTTTCACT
>VUYV01000142.1:612372-636196 GCA_008711295.1 Anarhynchus alexandrinus
GGGCAGGTTTAGATTGAACATTAGGAAGAAGTTTTTCACTGTGAGGGTGGTGAGGCACTGGCACAGGTTGCCCAGAGAGGTTGTTGAGGCCCCATCCCTGGAGGTGTTCAAGGCCAGGCTGGAGGTGGCCTTGGGCAACCTGGTCTGGTGGGAGGTGTCCCTGCCTATGGCAGGGGGGTTGGAACTCGATGGTCTTCAAGGTCCTTTCCAACCTAAACCATTCTATGATTCTATGATTCATACCCATGACTGGTACAGTCACCAGCTGCTTTCCAGGTCTCGAGGCTCTGCGACTGCCCGCTACCCCTGTGCCGGCCCCCAGCCCCCCCCTGCAAAAACGTCAGCCTTGCCCAGTGTCAGCGCAATACCTTCTGTCCATCCGCGTACACAGCGTAACCGGTGACTCGAACTCCATTGGAAGATCCTTCGGCATCAATGGTGACAGGTAACCAGCTGATGACGAGGATACCTGGCGAGGGACCAGCTTCTACCTGGACATCCAAAGGAGCATCAGGTGTGCCTAGGAGAGACCAAACAGATTTTCTTCTTGCTTACCTCATTACAGCCTAAAGCTAAACTAAACCCTGGTTTGAATCAAAGAGAAGACTCTCACACCAGACTTGCCACTGCAGAACCGCACTAGAATAGCCAGGCTAGTCTTGGGAAATGATAGAGAGAACCAGAGAAAATAAGGCGCTCCTGTTCTGTGACAGCTTTAATGCACAGAAAACAGAACTTTGCAAAAGTAGCTGAGGCCAAGATGCAGCAACCCTTAGAGCAAGGTCATGGCAAACCAGATCTTCCATGCCCTGAGAGGCATGCTGTTCAAATCAGCAAAGGGGATGTCTTCCCAGAGCAAATGAAAACAAAAGAGATAATAATTTTTTAAAATAAAGGAAGAAAAACATTAAGACAAAACAGGACAGCATCTCAGGCTTTTGGCCCTAATACACCCTGCTTCCCTTCGCCCCAAGGCTTCATAGCAAAGTAACGACAGAGCGCACTGCTCCAAGCACTCCATGCACAGTGGCAATGGGCACGACTGCTCTGATACCTGCTAGCGGGGTAGTGAAGTGTATCACAGCTGAGTTCTGCTCCTGCCCCTCTGGGACCTCTTCCCAAGGTGTTTTCAAGGGCCGGGCCTCCAGCTTGGCAACATACTGAGTGCTGGGCTGCAGGTTGCGGAAGGTGTACCAGTAGACCCCAGGTTTCGTTACGTCACATTCCTCCCCATTGAGATACACCGCGTGGTTGTAATTGCTGTCGCAGGGAAGCCACGTGAGCTCTGCTGACGTGGCAGTGACGCTTCTGACTTTCAGCATACTTGGTGCCACACAAAAATCTTGGCCCACAAAGAAAGTGCATCGCAGTTTATCAGAACTGCCTCGCTCTGTCACAGTCTGCACGGATACACGGTAAGCCTTTGCCTTTAAATCCAGCTTTTCAATCACTGCTTTGGTCTGAAAGCCACTCTTCACATTTTGACGTAGCTCTTCATCCACATAGATGTTGTAGCTTTGTATGTCTGGGCAGCCAGCTGGCAAAAGTGGTGGTTCCCAGCCTACAACTATGCTTCTGGCAAGCTGCTTGATCAAAGTCAATTTTCTTGGGTAAGGCACTGCTGTATGACTAACGGGCTCCTCCTGGTCTCCTTCTGCTCTACTGGCCAATGGACTGATGCTACTCTCTTCAATGGAGAAATCACTCTTATCTCCACTGCTGGTGCTTGCACTGACAAAACTTTTCTCCTGGTATGAACTATGGGTGAGATCATTCAGCTCCGAAGGCAGAAACGTCATGAGGTCATCATCTGAAACTCGCTCAACAAAATTGGAGGGGACCAGCCCTCGCCGGCCATCCATCAGCTCCCCTAAACAAAAAACAGGAAACCTGTTACCACTGCACCTACTGTTCAGCTTCCAACCCATTCCTGAAGACAATGTGACAACGTCTACGCTAGGTCATAACTGCACTGCAGTCAGGAATGAAGAAAAACCTCTGGGAGGTTATTCCTGGCAAAGTTTCCTGCATTTCCTAAGGCTGCCCTAGTTAGATCCTAACGGTCACAGTAAGAAGAATCACTGCTCCACACATTCCAGAGCCAACTAACTAGAAGTGTGTTTTGTGTAATTAGCTTAAGGGTTTTTCCTCATCACAGCTCTTTCACTAACTTAAGTGTCTCTTTCTAGCCTTCCCAAACTATGCAGATTGATGACTTTACGTCTTCTCCCAGCCATACAGATTTGGGGTTTGTAGTACTTCCTCAAGAAAGTCCATCTTTCCAGCTCTGTATTCAGCTCGCCTTCTTTTTAGTTCCCTCCTTTGTTACACTAGCTTCTGTAATAACGATGGCCCAAAAGGACCCACGGGGATGACTGATACCCCAGCGCTCTCGGTACATGCAAGAACCATCAAACCACACGTCAAATGAGCAGTGCGTAGGGATTGCACTTACTTTCCCCTTTCAAACTCTACCTAACAGCAAATCAATTGAAAGCAGGGAAAGCATTAGTAAAGAATAACCTTTTTATTCTTTAAACAATAAACAAACAAACAAATAAATAAATACACGAGAAGCTTGGAAATAGAAAGAAAGAAAGAGCCAGAACAGTCAAAGAGCAAGCAGTGCAACACGGCATGCATTTGCCTCAGCTCTTGCAAAGCACCTCAGTAAATTAGGATCCTTCATCCCATTAAGTATGGCAACTCCACAAAGAAACATCATTACAAATTTACAGTCCACAATTCTTGGTTTCAATTCCATCTGCCTATTAGTCAACCAGGATCATGTTTTCAAAGGTGCCAAAAGAGAAACACACTGTACGACACCAAATAGGATAACGACTGTAGTTTGGGCTGCTTAGCTTATACCCTACTCTGCCAAAAGAGCAAGAGGTAATCAGGGCCATCGACTGCCTACGGTCTCTGGCTCACTATGCAGTCACTGGAAAGAGGGAAACAGACCATCTGCAGAAGGTGCCCAGGGCTGAACGTGCTCCTCTCCATGGCTAGGGAGGAACCATATGTGGATGAAACCTGGAGCTCTGCTGAAAGCAGTGGCAAAATTCCCACTCAAATCACTAGACCAGGATTTCATGTTTTAGACTTAATTTAATCATGACATAAATAAACCCTTTTCCAACAGAATCTGCTCTTCCCTCTAACAAACTAACTCTGGGCAGAAAAACTTTATCCCGAGGTTTCAGGATTCACTAAATTCCTCTCTTGTTTTTTTTTTTTTAAGAGAGATCAACTCTCCACAGTAGTTCGCTCACATTTCATTCTACTGAAACACACCTTCAAAGAAGCCATCTTCATCCATGTCTCCATAGATGTAAATGTATTCTCCAGCAGTCAGCGGAAGCTCTGCCTCTGGATTTTCATTAGGTCCATCAAAAGGATTGTAGCTGAAATATTTACAATACGAAGACTTACTACCTATAGGAACTTTCACAGCAACGCATTCAAGCTGTGATGTTACATCAGCTTACAGTTCACTGGGACTGCATCCCGTTTTTCCAAACAGCAAATTCCACAGACAAAGGTCAAGACTTTAGTTTACGATTTTATATATAACCAATAACATATTGCTCCATGTTCAAATAGCAGCTAGGAATAATTTTCTGAGTAGCGGGACAGATGTCTTGTGACGTCTGAAGGAACAGATCAGAGTGACTCAAGAAAGTGTTTAAAAAAAGATTTGAATTACCTGCGTGCCTGCTGTGTTCCTGAGTGTACCAAGCAGATAAGTTGCAGGACTCCACATTTCTAAAATAGACATCCTTAAATTCACCTGCATTCTTAACTATTTTGTGTAGATAGCTCTCTACATTTCATGTACTTAATAGTTTGGGGAAAAAAAAAAAAAAAAAAAAAACAAAAACCAAAAAAACCCAACCAAACAAAAAAAAAAACCCAAAACCAAACCTCAAAGCATGGAAAACGCCCCAAACATTTAAGGTACACTTTATCAGCCATACGACTGTCATGGACAAGCACAGTGCAGAATCTCAAAAGTCTTATGTTTAAAACCCTAAGAACGACCTGATTTGTGCAAGAAGAAAGTTACGTGAGTGAAGAAAAGGTTTCTGGCCTTTTTCTTCATAATTATCCAACCATCAGGATCCAACTTACACAACTCTCAGTGCTATAACTCCACATTTTAAACAGCCATCCAAAAGCTCTACTAGCGTGAAAAAGATAAATACACTGATGATAGGATTTGGACACCAGGTAGTTCTAACCTGCCTACCCAGGGATCCTTGAGCTAATCAGATGGCCGATCACAGGAAAATGCCTCATAAAAATCCTTTATCTTTGTGAGCACGTACTGCTAATTCCTGCTCTTCAGTCTTTAAAAGGGATTTCAACATGCCAAGGGAATGTTATGCTCTCTATAAGCTGAGCGAGACCTTATGGGCCCGAGACTCTGACATGAAGACACAGATCACATTTGATGTGCTCCTCACAAGCACAGAATCATCCCCGTCCGCAGACTAACAGCTGAAGGATATATTCTCTGAACTGTAATAGGCACTCGCTATTGCTCGGTGGATTCCAACGGTTACCAGAAAAATCTGGGTTTATTCTGTGCATTTTTTTTTTCTTCTAACATTACAACCTGAATTATTTTGGTCAAAAAAATTCAATTTGGAATTTCTGGGCTGAAATTTTCTTAATTGCTGGAATAAAATTTTCTTGGAGAAAAATTTCTTAGACTATCCTGGAGAAATCAGATATTTCAAGGAATGTGTCGATTCAAACTCAATTTTCCATCCAATAGCACCTTAAATAAGTAAATAAAGGTTTCACACAGTGCTGTTCACTGAACAACAAATGAGCTTACTATGTTTTTGTTAAGCCAAGCACGCTGGATTTGCTTGTACAGGAAATAACTGGTCACAAAAAAATCGCACAGAGGAATAAGATCCATGGTTTAAGCCAACACCCATCCCTAACAGCGAGTGGTTAACGCTAGAGAACGGGGTAAACCAGGCAGCTCTGAGATAACCTCTCGAACCTCATGGACCACAAGAAATGACCCAGTACCTGTATCGAGCTAAGAACACCTGGAGCTTTGCAGGGCCTTGGCTGCCGGGCTCTGGCATTAGAGAGATGCTGTCAACATCCAGTTCTTCCATTTCGCTTGCAGTGTCCACCTAAAAACATTAAAGGTGAGGGATACGATAAGGGCCAAATCAGAATAAAGGAACAAAGGGTTCGAACATCGGTGAACAGGTCCTCTAGCTCACGGATGGTGCCAGTCTGGCCAGTGGGCTAAGATCCATGTGGAAGAATGACTTTTAAGGTGAAGAAGTAGTAATAAGAGGCAATCGCTCCAAGTTGCAGCTTCAGGGGTTCCAGTCAGACATTAGGAAAAACTGCTTGCCCAGGTCGGTGATGCAACCGTGGGACAGGTTCCCACTGAGGGGGGGAATCTCTACTCTTGAAGAACTTAGAGCCTCAGCTAGGCAAAGCCACAGCCACACTGATCTAGCATTGGCGACAGTCCCACTTGAGTAGGAGGCTGGACTAAAGGCTCTGGAGGGCCCTCCCACCCTACATATCCATAATTCAGTACATTCATTTCTTGCTGTCTCTAAATGGTAGTTGTCCCTGTGTGCAACACAAACGGTAATGTGAACGAAGGAGACCTTACAGCTCTGTTAGATGTCTAAGTCTCTAAGAGTTTTTGTTCCGGCAGTTCCCCTCCAGCACCTGTAAATACTTCGATATAATGTTTTTGTACTTTCAGAATATTAGAAGGCCCTCCAAGTTCCAACCAAAGCTCTGCCCAGTCCAAACAGGTGGCTGTGGTAACAGCCAGCAGCGTATGCTGAAGGAAAGCGTACAAGAGACAGCGCAAGCGTGAAACTCTCCCCATCCTGGTACAGCCTCTCGGCTTCTAGCACGCAGCTACTTAGGGACTTCCTAAGCTGGAGGCTGCACCTGAACGCATTCCATGGCTATGGCAGGAGCACCTTCGAGAAACTTGTCTCAGACTTTTTTGATCCCATTGACATTTGGGGATTTTACATCCAGTGGCAATGGGTTATGTAATGCAATCATACTTTTTGAGGAAATGCACTTCCTTTGTGTTTGTTTGAAATGGCACCAATTCAAGCTGCCTTTTTAAAGCAGACCTCAAGGCAAATGTATTATTGATGAAGACCCATCACAGGCACCAGAATACAAAGTAGGTATTTTTTCTAGTATATGAACTGCTGAAGTTAATGTCTGAAAGAGTTCGGAGCGCTTTTTCAATGTAGCGTACTCCTCGTAATGCAATCTTGCATCACATGCTAGAGTAACAAACACCTGCACCCTGTAACACCCAAAGGTAGACCCAAATGGAGCAGCTTTTAGTAGCCTGGCGAACACCCTGGAGTGTTCCCATAACCATATGTTGCTGAAGCCAAATGCTCTACACGCTGGCTCTTTTCCAAGGTCCCCACGCTGACGTCTGTAGGCACTACTGGCCATGGAGACATGGTGGCTTCCAAGCTTTCTCTTGAACTAAAAAATACTAATTTTTCCCACTACAGAATCGTCACGTATCTGTTCCTTCCCAGGTGTGACCTTCACTTTGTCTCTGAACATGACAGCTTCTCAGAGCTCTTGCACAGTGGTGGACATTGCCTGCCACAGCAGCATCCCTTCGTTAGTGCCCCGGCCTCGGTAGCTCAAGGCTTCAGTGTCCTCCACATGTACAATGAGGCATTCCATGGGGCCTCAAAGATTTTAGCACTCAGGAAACATCAGTGGATCAAAAGAGCAAAAGCTGCCTGCCATTTGCAGCTCTACTTTACCCTAAATTGTCACATCAAGTGATGTACAGCAGAAAGTATGAAAGACTGCTTCACTGAACCCTACAATACTGTGTCAGAGCACCTGGGGAAGAGAAGCAACAACTGTCCATGAGACCTTGGTGACACAAAAAAGCAAAGCCTATTCATTTCATCCCTCTGCTAGCACAAACTCAGCATCTTTTCATGGTTTCTTTCACCAGGTAAAATTTTAATACCTAAAAACACCAGCAAAGAAGTTTGAGCTCCTCATCCACAGCTCAAGGCCAAAAATAGTCTGGACACAGTTCTTCAGCATGTTAAAAATAACAGTTTGTAGCCTCTGTGTGTTTTAACAGCAGCTGACACGTCACAAGGAAACTTAGCAAGACCTTCCCCACACTTCCCACCGATCGACCTCCCCACCCCACTCCTTCTCCAAGCTCCCAGCACTCTGTCTAGCCAGTCGTTTCCTTCCTGGAGCACAGCACTACGTTCAAATGAGCATTACAGACATCCAAGGCCTTTCCAATTTTTTCTTGCAGCTTTTCTCTTGTTTTCCCCCCATTTTCTTCAGGCAGCCAGGAGGGAATAAATGCAACATTACTGGTGATTGCAGCAATGCATTTATTCCCTTGCGACTAAAAGCACAGGCTCCCCATACTGACCTCTGGAGTTGGGCAGGATTTTGGACTGTTCTGCATAGATTCTGATTTCGAAGAGTTTGACTGAGATTCCACTTTCTTGCCTTGCTTCTGAGAACTGGTAGCAGCAACTGGGGAGCCAACAGTGGCATCAGGCGCCCGCTGTGATGACTCCAACCCATCAGTCTCTTCATTGTGAACCTTCTTTGTGCCCTGCTGAGTGAGCAATCCAGGAACAGTCGATTCTGCAATAAAATAATCTCTCCGTTACTTTTAGCCACAGGCAGACTACAAGATCATCAGTGAGCATCACAGCGAGCAAACACCCCTCAGAGCAGCTCAAGCCTCTAAAAATGTGACTCATTTAACAGTGCAACAGACCGGACACCCCGGGCTCTCTTTGGTCAGAGAAATGCCAAGTTCTCTTTATGACTACAAAATGAACCAAAGGTTCAAGAGACAGAGAGAGAGACAGAGATCCCAAAAATTAACTAAACGCTTGCATTATTTCCTTTACACCTTTCCATTCACACAAATAACAACTCATTTGTCAAAACACCCGTTGGCATCTCCAGTAATTACCCTTCTCCCAATGGGGCTGTGGGGTAGAGCTGCACAGAGCAAGAGGAAGCTCAGAAGTCACCAGCGTAGAGGTGAGAAGGTCGATTTTTCCTGTTTGAAGCCGGAATTGTTTGAGTTCCTGCGACAGGAGGCTGAACTGCTCTGTTTGACTGCGACATTGGTCTTCTAGATCTTTCACCCGGGCCTGCCAGGAGAGACACAGCATGAGGCACAAACCCATAACAAAACCACTAATGAGGCTCCAAACAGCATTTGCCTTTGCTGTGTCTTTTCAGTGGGTCTCAGACTCCAAGAACCTAAATGTGTGTCCTGCCCAGGAAGGGTCAATAGGAACTGGCAGCTCCACACCTACAGTATCTCTGAAAACCTGAGACTCATCATCTATGAGGAGACTGACTGCAAGCTCAATTAGGAATTATCCCTGAAATACTGCATTCGAACTTCAATACCCTATCCAGGCCCTGCACAAGACCAGATGAGATAAGTCAAAGATAAATAAGCCTTGAAAAGAAAAAGACTGAAAAGACTTTGCCTGTTTATTGGAGCATTAAAATCACATCTCCAAAAGGAAATGCGCTCCCAATGCTTCATCTCGTCCATCACTCCAGAGGCTCCAGAAAGCTCCCAAAGCCTTACCCTGGCCTCCCCACCACTCTGGGCGGGACTCCCGATTGTCCCTCCAGATCTTGGCTCCTCCAAGCACCCCAGCACAGGCAGAGGGCATTGGCACCATGGCCCGTGCTGCGGAACATTTCTTTGCTGTGGGCAGCTCACACGTTTTGCCACCAGGTTCTACAAGGATGACTTGCCCCAGGAAATGCATGCTGAGTACAAGTAAGCCACATCTCAGGAAGATGAGCTGCAGGGGAGCCTTGGGGAAATACCGTGGAGAGGGAAGGACACATTCCTACTCGAGAACCATTTGTATTTTCTAGTATTCTCTTTCTACCACCTCTAGATCTTCCCCTTCCAAAATATTGCCAAGTCCTGGCTGTCCTTACACATCCCCACATGCTCCGTTGTTGTAGGCATATCAATTCCCAGGAGAACGCAACTGCTCCTTTCCCTCTTCTCGTTTTTCCACCATGCAGCAGCTTACTCTGGCTTCCTAGACAGATACCCTGTGTAGACCCTGCTCATCTACTCCAGGTAACAAGTAAACAAAAAGCATTAGTGCTGGATGGGAATATATTATCTAATCAGCAGTTCTTTAACTGAGTTAATGCAGAAAATATTTAATTTGGCATTAGTGCATCTGGCTGAGGTGCAGGCTCTGCCTTGCAAGAGATGACATTTGTTGTCTCTTTTCTCTTTGGGCTGAGATCACACCAGGCTCTGTAGTCACTCTTCTCATCATTTTGCGTAGGTAAGATGCAACAAAACAGATGACTGCATTGTGCTCTTCAAAATTTTCCATTCTACAAAATGTTTTTGAAGTGTCTTTTTCTCCTTCCAACTCAAAAAAAAAAAAAGTAAATTATGCCTGGAAATATTCTGTGAGACAGAAAAGTCTGGTTTTTAGGCAGCTCTAAAAATAACGTATCTGACCTGGAAAAAGCTTTTGTTCTGGTCTCAGAGTACTGCAAAAATCTTTCTAGCCCACTCCCTACCAACTTCTGAGTGTGCGTGCATTTTTATTTTATTATGGCATATTTGTTTTAAACATGCCGGTTTATCACTTGTTTCCTTCACAACTAGCTAGGAGCTCTCAGCCTTTAAGGGAAGCCTGGTGAAATCTCTGAAGTCTGGGAAGAAGTAACTGTCTCTGAACTGAGAGTGCCATGAGCAACTTCCAGAAGCATCTGCATTCTCCACTTGCTCAGAGCCAACTCCCTGTTCACCAAGTCGTGTCGTACAGGATTCCTCTGCAATCATAAGGGTTCAAATTTACTTACAGTTAAGATTTTTCACATAAATACTCCTCCCCTATGGATTATATCTTAATACAGAAAAGAAACCATGAACAGTAAAAGCAGTTGCACTGGATCAAAGTAGGGATTCCTCTAGACCAACATCTGTCCCTGATCCCACCTTGGGACACAGCCTACGACAAGGGACAGGTACAGGACGACTGCAGGACCAGAGAGGGTTTTCCCATCTTGTCTGGACACCTGAGCCAGCAGATGCATCTGGATATTGTGTTTAATAGCATCATAATAGTACCTTGGTTCTGTAAATTCATTAATCACAGTTTAATCCATTTATACTGGTGACCAAGCCAATAGCCTGGTTAATCCACAGTTTAATTCTGAGATACCTAATTACTCAGGTGCCTTTTAGATTTTGTGTTATTAAAAAAAAAACACCATACAAACATCCCTTAAGTATTACTGCCACATCATATACAACATGTACTTCTAGCAGACTACTTGCAGGGGTTCACACACAGCTGGGCAAGCAGCAAGTTTCCAGGGCAGTGCTGGGAGGCAGGGGGATAAGGAAGAGGAGCCTAAGGACACGGCCAGGAGCTTCAGGGAACCAGCAGGAATCAAGCCCCAGACACAGAAGAGACTTTTGTGTCTATGCCCAACCCAAAAGGGGTAGAAAGAGGAGCCACACACCAGCCAAGATTGAGTAGCACGATTACCAGAAGAGGCTGCAAGAGCAGGGAGCAGAGCTTGGTGGGGTCAGTTTAACCACCAATTCAGGAACTTACTCCGATTTTCCACACCCATCTAGACCAAACCACCACCAGCTCAGCCCTGACCTCTTAGACACTCTCCTTCTTGGCTGCTCTATTACACTTCTCCTACAGATGACGTTCCCCATCCAGATGTCCCTTGTTAACTTTCTCTGTATCTTCTGCTGTATGTTTTTGAGATCAGAGAACTGCAATTTTGCTAGAAGGGAAATCAACAGGTCTGCAGACCAAACTCCTGCTCAAAGCAGGGCTAAGACCAAAGGGATTAAAGGAACATCCATAACTCCACATAGATGTGGGTGCTACTTGTACAGGATGCGGGCTTACCCTAATAATGTCCTTGGGCCATTCCCAATTCCTTTCCTAAAAGTTCCCAACACTGTACTTGCCTTTTTGACCGTACTTGTGAATTAGGCTGAGATTTAAAAAAAAAAAATAAAAAAATCACCCTACCTCAAACATTGCATTTCCTGCCACAACAGGTAATTCAGAGCCCCCCACTGTGCACGTTTAGTCACGGCTGCTTCCCCTCCACGTGCGTGCCTTTGCACAGTCAGCGTTACCTGTCATTTAATCTCCCCGTCACTCATGAGATCTTCTCACAACTCTTTGCAGTCAGATCTGAAGGTGAATGTTGAAAGCAGTTTTCTATCAGCTACAAACCCCATCACTTCCACATAAGCCTTCTTTCCAAATCATTTATGAACAGGCCGGCTAGCACAGCTCCCAGGCTATAACTTCATTAGTTACTACCTCTTCTGTGAAAACAGAAAGCACAATCTCTGCTTCCCATCTTCCAACCAACTACAAAGCCAGCAGGACCTGTCTTTCTCTCTCTCAACACTTTCACTTGCAATGAGATCACCGTTGCTTTTGGGTTCTGAAGGAAACACTTCACTCTTGGACTGCAAGTAGTTCCCAAAAGACCTTCAAATGTATGTGACACGTGGAGAAGGTGCACAGTTGGACAATTCTACAAATCTGGAAATGCCAAAAAACTAAAGCTCCTAATTCTAATTGGTTGAGAAAGCAAAGCATTGAAACAGAAAAGCAGCTGCTCAATTAAACTCATAGTGGTAGCTCCTTTAATTACATTTATTTCTTGGAGGTGACACTCTTGCAATCTTTTCCAGAGTATAGTTAAAACAAGAATAGCAAGCAACTGTCAAAGTCAGGACAGAGGAGAAAAATGTCCTGTTTGACAGGATTATAGCAGTACCTGCATGCAATCCAAAGTACTCTGGTAGCAAGAAGAAAAGCAAAAAGAGATATAAAACCACATCAGCAGTTACACCAGCCAAAATCCAACGATCTGCCAAAGATAACCCAACCCTCGGTTTGAATGAAATTGTTTTCTCACCAACTTACTGTGTCTGCATTGTTCCACACTGAGATTCCCACCTCGTTTCCAGAAGCACTGCTTGCTAAACAGAAGCCAAATCCCACATAACAAAGGCATGAATAAGATAACCACACACTTTTTGAGGGCCTCCAAATCACAATACACTTTGAGTGTCAGTTCAAGCTCTCTTTTCCCAGCACATTGCCGGAACGGACACTTTGTGACCAGATCTTTCCCCAGGTCTGAGCCCAAGGAGCGCTGGGAGTCAAGGCACAGCTCAGAACCTGGCTTTGGCATGATTTCAAGCAGGTAACTGCCTGCTCGGTCACACACCCTGCTCCTCAGTCAGGGAAAACAAGCAAAGTTAAGCTCTATTCACCATATTTCCCAACAAAATTCTACAGGGGATTCCTGAAATCAGGCTGTGTCGCCTTTTGCATCTATGCAGTGCAAAAGGCAGTCGAGAATCTTGTCTCATGTACTTTGGAACCACTACTGAACTCCTTCATTCCCACTACAATAACCCTCATGGTTTTCTTTCTAAGCTGAGACAGTCCTATGCACAGCACTTCTGCACATCGAAACCACCCCATACCTCTGCTCACCCCCATCACTGCCATGTCACAGAACTATGGCATAGCTGAGGTCGGAAGGCAGCTCTGGAGATTGCCTGGTCCAACTCCCTCAGCTCAAAGCAGGGTCAGCTAGAGCAGGGGCCAAGAGCTTTGTCTAGTTAAATTTTGAACATTTCCAAGGAGGGAGACTCCATTTATGACAATCACGTGACTTAACGCTTCCAACAGGGAAACAGACCACACTCATTCTTCATTAGTATTACCTCCTGTCCTGGATGTCCACAACACATCCAAAAGCAATCCAAACACGTAAAAATGACAATACGCAGTGTAGGCATCCCAGACGCCCTAATTTTTCCCTACACTGATGTTTTCAAATGACTACGATTATAGTAAAGTCATCTAAATGACTGTTGCTCCACATTAAACTAGCTCTTAATGACAATTTCTCTTTCTTTGGTCCACCTGGTATAATTGACTTATAAAGCATCTCTGTACCAGTAACATGAAAGCACAAATATTTAAGTGATGAGGCCCTTGCAGAAGAACACAACCAGCCTCTCAAACACAGAACAAAATGACTGTCCCTTTCTTCCTTCGCACAGGCAGATGTCTAGTTTAAACCTAAGCAGCTTCTCCAGTCCTTCAATGAATTAGATCAGAAAACATTTGGCAAGCGTCAAACCTCCCTTTCCTTAAAGGCTGCTAAGAAGCCAGCTAAATACCAACTGACATAAGAGCAGCACCCACATCAGCTCTGATCCTGTCTCTGCAGCCCAAAGCAGATGTCTCGGACAAGACATGGCAATGGGGCAATACATAATGTCACTTCCCCACAACATTGACGCAGCCCGCAAGAATTTCAATCCCATCCAGTAAGAGCCTGGCACTCTCAGGCTCCACAGTTCAGATACAGGTCAGGTCCCCTTCAAAGCACACGCTATTTGCAGCCATGGAGGAATCTCCTCCATCAAGGACGCTTACCAACTCGCTCAACTCTCCTAACAGCCACAGAGCTGTGGACACAGGCAATTCAGCCTGCCACCTCTGACTGTGTGTCGCCACTGCAGACAGGGCCATGGCATCATTGGCGTGAGAGCTCACTGCCCAGGTGTTGTACAGTGAGGCATTCAGCTCCGTCTCAGATGTTTTAGTACTCAGAAAATCTCGGTGAATTGAGAGAGCAGAAGCTGCCCCATTTGCCATCACACCTAACCCAACTCTCTGGCAGCCACTAAATCACCCCATCAAGTTCCAGGGTTTGGTGCTTTGCCTTTGCAGCTTCAGGAATACACTGCCAAGGATTTCTCCAAAGTCATTTTGATAAACACTGAGATAATGCAAATCATCACATCTGCCAGGCTGCCCCGTTAAGCTGTCTGCCACCACAGCAAAGTGCGTTCTGTGTAGACGGCAGAGCACTCGCACAGCTGGTCCCCAGCAAATGGGACAAGGGAGCTGCCTCAAACTTCATCACTCGTTGTGCTCAGGCAAAGGTCACATTTATCCTTTTTTTCCCCTAATAAAAAGCATAAAGCACATATACACAAAAGAAAGTTCAAATCACATGGACACAAGTATTCTTCCTCCTTGCAGATGACCCTGGAAAATGGCACAGGCAGATCTGAGGCTGGTTACTTAACACATCCCTGAAAGAGTTGTCAGGCACAATCTGAATGAAGTAACCTATCTGAGGACTAAACAGGCCAGGATTTAATCCCCAAAAACTTTGACCCCAGAGACTGCTCTGCCAGCACAACTGATACTGGCTCATAGCAGCAATATGTTGCGTCCGATCAACATTAAAGCATTTTCCTCAAGAACCAACAAAAGCCAGAGCATCAAGATGACTGACATTAAGAACAACAGATATCAAATCTGCAGCCACTAATCCATCTTGCTTTCTTCTGTCTTACCTCTAGAAGCTGTACTGCTCCTTCATGTTCTCTTTTTGCCTCTGCCTGTGCCTAAGAAGAAATAAGAAATGGAGTAAATAAGAAAGCAGCCTACCTAAGTTCACCTCTACTACCATCATCACCCTGACAGACCATCATAGATTTAAAACACTGCACAAACTGAAAGCGTCTTTGGACAAACAGCAGTGAGAGATCAGAACTGCCACCCATGAGAAAAGCCCTTCAACTTTGCTCAGGTACCAGAGTTCGCCTAGACACAGACACCCTTCCCTGGTTTACTCTATTCTGTAAGCTCACGTATAGCTCCTCCATACACCACACTTCCAAGGAAACAAGGTGCAGAAGTCCCATGACTTTCCCAGGATTCAGAGAGCGGTGTCCATTCTCCCCCACGCTGCATACCTGCTGCAGCCGTCTGACTTCCTCTTGCTTCTCCTGCAGCACTAGCAGCGCTTCCTTGTGCTCCACTTCCAGCTGCTGCCTTCGCTCAGCCACATTTCTCATGTGCTGCAGAACAATTCACAGACAGCTGAAGGGCGACATTACTGAAATACT
Organism: Anarhynchus alexandrinus; assembly: GCA_008711295.1. Lineage (NCBI taxonomy): Eukaryota > Metazoa > Chordata > Aves > Charadriiformes > Charadriidae > Anarhynchus > Anarhynchus alexandrinus. The sequence goes on from VUYV01000142.1 coordinate 627,413, forward strand.
GTCCTGGGTCTTATCACGGGCCATGAAGTCAAAACATGGCCTCTATTTCATGTCATCATTAAACAGAGCAGAAAGTAAGCAACTCTTACCACAAGCCAGAGCAACAGTCAAAGCAAATCCTTAAATCATTGATGGCTACCTTTATTCCCCCTCCCACCCAAATCCCTGCAGCAGCCTTTCTAAAGCACCTCTGCCCACTTTGGAAGGCCATGTTCCAGGATCCCGCAGAAGCAGAATTCCCAGCAGAAGCACAGAGACAAAAGAATGGACAAAAAAAAGCGAAGAGACAACACGTGCCATCCAAAAGCAGCACTAAGTGTCTGGACAGTCCTTCCAGCTATGTGGATCCTACTGACCTTCAGCACCTGCTCCAGATTCTCCAGCTTGGTTTGGAGTCCTTGATTCGTCTGAATTACTGAATCCCGTTCCTTAGTAACCAAAACAACCTGCAATTTCAGGTCAGCATTCTCAGATTCAACCTGAAGAGAAAGGATTTTCAATTAGCACAAGTAGCCATAGGTATTCATTGTATAAATAATGGCAGACAATTTATTTCTGTATCTCAATAGGTTGTTTTGCAGACCTGCTTTCTACTTGTAATGATACCAAAATCATGAACCTCCTCTCCCTCTGGCTTTCACTCAAAACAAATACACGTGCATTCATATCAGTCCTCAATGTGATCAGCACTTCATTTGCACATATCGCTTCTCCCGTTAGACTCATCTTTCCTCCTCATTTGCAAGGAGGGAGGGACTGGGATATGAACAGGATACATACTGAAGAGATACGAAAAAAGCACAAAGGTCTACAAGCCTTTTTAACCCTAGATGGTAGGATTAAACAGAGAACAGTACAGAAAGACACGGTAGCCTGCTGAAATCACATTTACCTCCTCCCCATGCTACAGGAAATTGCAGCAACATATTTTGGTTCTAGAGTGCACTGTGGCCTGATGACTATTAGCAATGCAGGTTATCAAGCAAAGACGAACATTTCCAATCAGAACAAACAATTATTAAATATGTGGGAAGCCTTATGCATGGTGGCAACATTGACATATGGGACAGACAAGTGACTTGAACTCTTGTGCATTACATTTGTCCAGAGAAGGAGCTGGAAACAGAAAACATTGGAAAGCATTTGTACTCCATTTCATTGGAGTACAAACTCTTCCACCATTCTCAGACACAACAACATGTTCCTAGAACATAACCCTCTGAGGTGCAGCCACCTGCCCCTGAAATCTGCTCAGCAAACTGAACAATGCAAGTATCCTGCCTTTATCCCAAGATCTGAAGCTTTTGGGTTTCCACCTGGCAAGGGGCAGCTCTGAATCGCAGGGGCGACCCTACCCCATCATCAGCCACCAAAACCCCTCTTTGAAGACAACAAATGTCAGAGGTGACCAAGGACTTTCGAATACACCATATGCTTGCACCGCTTGCAGCAATGGGTTCTGCTCTACCATCACTCTGACCAGTGCACACTGCTCCCCACCAACCACTGTCCATCTTTGGTTATAAACTCATTAACACATTACCACAGGTAAACCAAGTATGAACTTAAGTAAGCACAAAGCATCTCACTCAAGTCTCGGGAAACTTTGTAATGAAAAGAGGGCAGTTAACTGCTCTGCTTGCAGTTACCATGGGGTACACAGGACAGAGAGGTACACAGATGGGCATATGACCATCACTCAGTTGGCAACCTGAAAACCTAGCATGCTAGCAAGTTCTTCTCAGCAAAATTTTAGACACTAATGCTCCATCTGAGAAACAAAGATGCTGCTTTTTACCTGTCCTGCCCATCCAGCCTTCTCGTTCAGCTGCAAGTTCTCTTCGGCCAGTCGTGCATTTTCACTTTGTACCTCCTGCAGCTGGATCTCCTGTCCAGAAACAACAGGCATTACTACACCGGGGCCCTCGGACTAACTCCCCCAAATTAATCTGCAGAGCGGCGCTGCTGCTTCTGTTGACTGATGGTGCAGGATGCTGATGGGATGCTGCTTGAGGGGTGGAAGGCAACAGCGTGCAGCACTGCTCAAGCAGATGCCAACCCTGTGCCAGATGTTCTGTTAAGTTTCTTTTCCCATTTACGCAGCCTCAAAACCCAAAATGAGACATTTCCTTGTCTACTTCACAGTTCCAGTGCCATATTATTTATATACTGCTGTCCAGAACTTAACCTCCACCTACAACAATTCATCAAGTTTCACTGTCGGTTCACAATCAGAGTCTTCTTGACAAATTTCAGTTAAGGAAAAAAAATTATTTGCAAGAATGATGCTAAAGAGAGTTCTAGACTGCAAACTCAAGAGTTCTAAATGGCTGACTCTAGTCTGAAACCGGGATTCAGTCTGGAGTTAAGAAAGCAACACGAGCCACCTATCACTCTGCCTTAGAGAATATTGTCTCCGAGCAGGCAGAAGGCCATGGACATATGGAGAGACACTGACTGAATTTGCCAGGTCCAGTCCATCTGCATGAACTTTGCACTGCATTAGAGGAATTTAACTGTTCCATAATCACACATGACTCCAATAGACACACACACATTTCCCCATCCCAGTGTTTTATGGATCATTAAATATTCTCTGGCTATCCCAAGAGCTGATTCCCTGTGTGCACAGAGTCTCAGCCCCAGTAACTCAAGGTGAGTTGGTCCCTTCTTGACCTTGAAAAGCTACTGTCTAACAACATACAATGACCAACTTATTCCTTAAACATTCCATTCTAACCCTGACAATGAGGTTGAGCTATGCACTATGAACTGTGTATGAGTCTGAGCTATGCATTAGAACTGACCTGAACTGAGATTTGAGCAAGACATAAAACACCTATTCAGAAGGGAAGCACCCTTTGCTGATGTTGTCATAGTCACTAACGCCACCAGCGCTGCTCAGCAAAGTAGAAACAGAAGGGAGAAATGATATGACCTGCTAAACCTCCATGAAATTAAACATCGGCCAGATTTCATCCAACAAATAAGCACAAGAAAATCACTGTGGGTTTGTGTAATTACCACCTCAAGATGCAGAAATCTTTTGGCACTTGTCTGGAGTGCATGTAAAAATGGTAAGCATCTCCTCAAACTAGCAAAGCCCATGGACTCTCATCCTGCGATTTATGTAGTGATATTCAACCCGGAGCTAGCTGAAAGACTAAATAAACAATTCCAGCCTCAAGGGCTGGAACCCAAAATTTGTGGCACTGTTCAAATTAAGAGAAAGACTGGTGATTCATTATTAAGATTTACTGAAGAGAATCCAAGAGGCACGCAACAACCTAGATCCTCTTCTACCATTATGCTCACAACAGTAGGCAACAAGAACACTTACCAGTTCTTTGCATCTTTTATGCTTTTTCCTCACTTCATGCTCAAGGTTTTCACATTTTTTGCGTTTTTTCTTGAGTTCAAATTCCTGCGCAAAACAAGCATAAGTAGATCAGCAAGTCCACATTCTTACAATGCATAAGAAACTCAAGCCCAGCTTCTCAGACCCAATGCTGTATTAGCTACTTTTATTTTTTAAAGAAAATCTCTTTGTGACAAACAAACAATATAGAAACCAAGGAAGTTTTTTTTAAAAAAGGTAGTAAAACCGAAAAACTTTTCAAATGAAAAGGCTCTGCCCCAAGCCTTTCATCTTCTGGAAATAGTTCTCTGTTTCCCTTTTGCACAGACTAGTCCTATTTGTACAGAATAGGATGGAGGAGAGGATGTGGGGGGCAAAAAGACAGAGCTGTGCAAAATACTCAGCTTGAAATATTAGCTGTGCTAGCTGAGTTCCTATTCTAATCCAAATGTCATCTAGCAGAATGCAGACATGCTCTGGTTAGGTACCTTTATCTGTAGTTACTTGCTACCACTCTTGCTTCCCCAGATAGTTAAGAACTGCTAAACCTCACTGTGAACTGTCCTTGTTTGCCGCAATAATTCACAAGGGACATATTCCTCACGTAACATCTGTCCCAGGTCATTCGTATCTGTTCCTGCTTCAAATAAGACTAAACCAAACACAGCACAGAATCTATTGGTGTGTTTCCCCCTCATTCCCCCACCAGCCTGGAGCTGCCACCCCGCAACGCTCTCCACGCAGACGGCCTGTGTTTTCCCACTGACTCCCTGAGCTCCCCACTTTTGCACAGCAGCTGCACTTAAAAGACTTCAGTCCCCAAAGTCTCTGCGTGGATTCCACGGGTAAAAACCCCAAGAAAACGCACAGCACTCCTTTACCCAAAACCAGGGTCACAACTCACCAGCTGCCGTATCTGTTGGCTGCTCTCTTGGTCTGTTATTGCATTTTTGGGAGGGAAATTTTCATGTCCTTCAGAGGCAGGTCCCAGCGGCTGCACACCTGGTTCCACCTGGAAAGCAAGCGAGATGTTAGAGAGCTCAGGGGACAGCCAGGACCACAGAACACACCGTGCACACCAAGAAGGAAGAAGGTCTCCTGGCAGTCCTGCCTGGGAGAACAACGCTCCACACAAAAACCCCTGATCTCTGAACTGCCCAACTGGACATGGAGAAAGACGGACACCATGCCAGGGATCTCTCAGCCACCAGAGACCTGTGCTGGGAGTCTTCTGGAGCCCAGGGCCAACCAATCCAGCTTGACTAAACCACCCCCATGCAACAGTGGGCTCCAGAAAGCTCTTGGGTTTGAGTGCCCATTCGTGCCTCATCTAAGGTTTCAATGAGAGGCAGTGGCACCACCTTTCATGGCCCTCTCCAAAGCAACAGAAGGAAGATGGAAGAACAAAAGCCTCACAGACAGCAGAAAGTAGAAATCAGTGAAGATGTCAGAATCTAAAGGTAGGGAAGAGCAGAGAGAAAATACCAAGAAACAGAGCATCCCACCTCAGCTGGCAGCTGAGAAGGACTGAAATGGCAGTGCTATGGCTTGTGTGCCACCATCAAACCAGATGAAAGGTGATACTTTTCCATACATGTTTGTACACAAGTTTCTAACAAAATGCCTTTTAATTTGGGCTACACACCTTTAATTTGCACTCTAAACTGATGTTTGGCTTGACACTGTCTCCCTAGAGCAACCCCTGTCAGCAGGGCAAGGCCTGAGGTAAGCAGAAGAAAGAGGGCTTTGATAATACCTTAAACATCGAATTGAAAGTTATTTTCGATAAATAGATTTTAGGGACAAGAGATCTTTAGGATCATCAAAGCCAACTTGTACAGTGAGCAAGCAGCAGGATTTTGTGACTCCGTCTCAGCCTTTAACCTTTGGTTGACCTCTCGTCAGAAGTGGAACTTCTCATTTCACTTTGAACACCTACGGTGCTGCGGGGTCTACGTTACTTAGTCTGAGTTCCCTTTACAGTCAGCCATTAGGACAGCTTCTAAGCACTACACCTAAGCAACATTTCTTTTACCTATTTTAGGCTTGAAACCCTGGTTTTAACTACGTCTATATTCATGGCTCCACTGCTGAAAGCCAGAAAACTGTAAGAGACTACACTCAAGCCCAGGCTATTAAGGTTTTCGGATTTTCTGCTACAAGGTAAATCCTGAAACCACCACCCTGCAATGCGGCTGAGGGATTCCCTACCTTCCATGGAATAAGGTTCACATGGGAATCTCACAGTCCCAAGAACCAAGTGGCAGCTGGAAATTTTGAGATCCTCCACCCGAGTCACAGTAGGGCACGAGCCCCAGCCCTCAGGAGCTTTCAGACATGCCGTGAAACCAGTATTTAACTCTGGAATATCCACGTGTAAATGTTTCTGAGACTTGTGTTTTTTTAAACCACCTGGCACATACTGAGTTTCAAATCTATATTTCACACCTCTCCTCCAAAATTATGCTTCCTTGCAAACTGAAAATGTTACATTTTAGTCAAATTTAATGAAATCAGGTCCCAAGGAACGCTAGCGGAGACCAGCTAAGGTTAGATATCCACTGCACGAGTACCATGCACTATACTTCACAAGTCATGCTCCCTTGCAAACAGATATGCAAGACAAATTTGCTTGTTTGTGATCATTTCCCAGCAAAAAGCTAAACACAGTGATGACATTCCTAATTACAGACAACTTACAAAAATATAAATTTGCCCACATGGACCTAATTTCCCCCCCAAGAACAAAGACATGCCCCCAGCCACACGCTCATACACTGTTATTTTTCAAACAGAACCCAGACTCATCACCGCATTAAACAACTGATAAACGAGACTGGCACACATCACGAAGAAAGCTGTGACCTGGAGCTGTGCCACCTCATTCACAGTAGGGACTGGAAGATGCTCAATGAATGAGCCAGGTGCAAGGAATCTGTTCAACCATACAGTTAAAAATCACCGTACAACAGCTGCTTTCCACCCCCAGCGCTACCCGTGGTGTGCGCCGACGCTGGCAGAGACCCTGCCGAGAGCCCGGGCTGTACCAGCTAAAGTCGAACAGACAGCAGGCGCAGAAGTACCTGTACTTTGGCAAACGACCAGAAAGTATAAAGCACGCAACACAGTAAATTAAAAATGTTGTAGACTTTCTAGAAAGCTCTGCCCTTGGCACCCAGGAAGCATCACCGCAACCCTGCCCCAAAAGAAGCGCTACAGCATTTTCCACCTAACCGTGGCCCATTCCTTCAGCCGTGCAACGTCAGGCAGAGCTGGACCAGGAAACCCACGCAGGTTTCAGGACAAGGGGGGAGGAAGGCTGGGTTTGCTAGGTTGTTTTTAACTCAGATCTGTCACGTCCCACTGCTCAACATGAATTGCACTGACACGACTGAAAGGGCAGTGGGAACAAGCAGTGGCGAACCGGAGGCTGTTTAAGCCAGCACCGCCACTGAAAGAAATCCCTGCTAAATGATGATTTGTCATTACAGAGATAAGCATCACCCCAAAACCCTAAATAAAGAAGTAGAGAAATCAGAAGGAGAAGAGAGAAATGGGTTTTTCCAAGGACACTTAGAGGAGCAGCTTGCTCTTTATACTCTGAGGAAGTTCTTTGAAAGCCAGGGAATACTGCACTGACACACTGCGCTGGGGAGCAGGATACAAGAGCAAAGTAATTTCTTTTAATTGCGATAACTGGGTTAGTGCCCCAAGATGCCAACTTCATCCTCAGCATGGCACCACTGCGCCCACATGAATAGAGCCCGTTGAGCCCAGGGTGTTCTCAGCTACACGTTTCAGCTAAGAGACTGGCAACAGCCTCCCTGCTCTCCCTTCGCTACTGCTGTCGGGCTTCGTGTTGTTGCTATTTATCAGCCAGAAAATCTTTTGACAACGAGAACAGACTCTCCTGAATCAGAGAAATGAAAAGCATCCATGAGAAAGACCATAATACACGTTCTTGCCTGACCAAGGTATGGAAGGGCCATTTGAGGAAGACAAGGGCAGAGCATCTGTCTGTGCATCCCTCCTCATCATGGAGGAATCTGGGGGCTGAGGGGCCACCAGGGCAGAAATCTCAAACTATGAAGAATGAGGATGACGCTGAGGATGTCTCTCAAACTGAACTGTCTATAAGAACAACTGTGGAAGCCAACAAAATAAACAGTAACAAATCACCAAGATTAGACAATATTCACCCAAGGGTTCAAAAACCCCCTCCGGCATGAACTAAATCTCTCACTTTAGCAGTAACTGAATCAGGACGTGCAGTGTGTCACTTCTCCAACACCACCTTAATACGAAATAACTGGAAGCTGGCAAATGTCAAGTCTTAAGAGTATTTCAGCGGAGACCTGGGGAAACACAGACCAGTACACTTGACACCTGTTCCGGGCAAATTGATATAAAATGCAAAAAAATTAGGCAGATACTTAAAAAAAACCCCAAACGTACATTGGGGGAAATAAAACCACACTCACAAATCTACAAGGAGTTTTTCTAAGGTGTCACCAAGCAAATGGGTGAGGGAGATCCAGCAGGTACAATTTGCTTGGGTGCTCTGAACACATTCAGCTACGGTGCTTTCAAAGGCTTCTGCAGACACTGAGCCACCACGGGATGAGGGGGAAGGCTTTCTTCGGGGTAAGTATCCAGTAAAAATGAGAGAACTAAAAGAGAGGCAGAAGGAACTGTGATCTCCATGTAGCAAAGAGACAAATGGTGAAGAGGGCCTCATGACACTGAGAGATTACATAGAGCCGTCAGACAAATGACGTTTTAACAGAACGCAGTGCTTAGACAAAAAGGCAAAGAGATCTATTGGGAAAGGGAGAGAAAACTTCATTATGCCACCATATAAATCAATGACACAGCGGCTGGGATACTGCGGGCAGCACTGCTTCCCCCAACACAAAAACGAGAGAGAAAACGTACAAAGGAAGGAGACAAAGATGATTAACACTGAATAATGGAAGAGGCTAGAGAGAAATTTAAAACAAAAAAACCAAACAGCTGAAGGAGAAGGGCCTATAAACTCATGAGCGACTTGGAAGGGATGAACAAGGAATGAACACGGAATGAATGAATATCCAATACATCTTCTATAAGAGCCGGGGAGCAATAAACGAGAGCAGCTGGTGAGGTATCAGAGGGAAGGCGAGCAGCCTGTCCTCACACCGCCTACGGACACGACATTCTGCCCCCGGACACCGCGGGTACCGAAAACCCTCATCATACACCGGGTGAACCCCCACCGGACAGACCCCACGGCACAGACCCCCCAGGAGCCCGCACACCCCACGGTGCCGCCCCCGCCTCGGGACACCGCCCAGGCCGCCGGAGCTGGAGGGGCTCTGGGACACCGCAGCCCCGGCCTCACGCACCCCCCGCGGGCAGCCCGGAGGCCTCCGCCGGCCCCTCGCCCC
>VUYV01000142.1:636434-658977 GCA_008711295.1 Anarhynchus alexandrinus
CGCGGAGGGGCGGCCGGGGCCCGGAGGCGGCCAGGCCGCGGCCCCGCTCCTCAGCGCGGCCTCGGGGGCTCGCCCTGGCGGGGGCCGGCGCTGGGGCGGTGCGGGGACCGGGCCCGTCCCCGGGGCGGGGGGTGGGGTATGAGGGTGAGGGGACGGGGACGGAGCAGCAGCCCTGCCGGCCACCGCCACCGTGGCCACGGGTGCCCATCCCTCACCTGCTGGGAACCAACGTCCGAACTAACAGCGAAAACGTGTGTTTTCAGCAAATGAGGGCAAAAAGAGGTGTTGCCTGCTTTCCCCTGGAAAACCTGGGAACCCTGGAGAAGAGAAGGCTCCAGGGAGACCTCAGAGCCCCTTCCAGTCCCTAAAGGGGCTCCAGGAGAGCTGGGGAGGGACTCTGGATCAGGGAGGGGAGCCATGGGACGAGGGGGAACGGTTTTACACTGAAAGAGGGGAGATTTAGATGAGATCTGAGGAAGAAATTCTTTGCTGTGAGGGCGGTGAGCCCCTGGCACAGGTTGCCCAGAGAAGCTGTGGCTGCCCCATCCCTGGAGGTGTTCAAGGCCAGGTTGGACGGGGCTTGGAGCAACCTGGGCTGGTGGGAGGTGTCCCTGCCCAGGGCAGAGGAGTTGGAACTAGATGGTCTCTAAGGTCCCTTCCAACCCAGACAGTTCTATGAGTCTATGATTCTATAAGAAAATGCAGCGCAGGAGACCCATGCCAGGGAAGACAAGCAGGACCAAGCCCCCGGCATTCACGTCCCCCCTCACCCCGTGAGACCTGGCGCTTGAATCAGCCATTTTAGCCACCAGCACAGCACCTGCCTGCAGCAGAGGCAAACCGCAGTGCTCACATGCTCTAAGAAAGTTACCTAAGAACAGCAATTAATCGAGTAATTAAATAGCAAAACTTTCAGATCGCTGACCCACTTGTCTCACCTCCCTGTGTGCTTCCCCTCCTAGCGACGCCAGGTCTCCCAAGCGGGCCTCCTGCGGTAGAGGTGGACCAGTGATGCAGGCATTTAGCCTTGGTACGGGTGGTCCCAAGTGCATGGCAGCACTTGGCAAAGCGCCGCCTGAACTGGTTTTAGAGGAACGTAGACACTCCTTGAAATTCTTCAGCGCGATCTGTCTCTGCAGCCGTAGCACCTCTCGCTGGGATTCCCGCAACAGGCGATCGAACTCGATGACGTTCAGGCAGCGAGGGTCATCCTGCGGGAAAGGCAAACACGACATGGTGTCGCTGACAAGCTCTAAAAGGTGGAACGAGTCAGGGCGGTGATTTAACATGCAAACTCCAAAAGCCTTACTGAAGAGACACTACCAAAAAACAGGTAATGCGGCAGACAAAGATTTCTGTTTCCTGGGTCTCCAAAGCCTCCAAAACTGTCACTTCGCATCCCTTATGCAAATATGTTGTTTCTCCCGCAGATAAAAACCAGCCAGCAATGCTTCTGCAGCAGCGCAAAGCAAAAGGGCTTTTCTAGGAGTGTGCTTTCTCAGCGCTTGCCAGCAGAGAGCGTGTGAGGATAATATAATTTCATTTCGCAGCCAAACGAGAGCCCTCGCTGGTTTACCTCCTTGGTGTGGGTGCTGGCATTCTCTGCAGCCCTGTGGTGGTTAGGGCTTTAAATGCTGGAAAGAATGAAGAACATCTGGGACTTGTTCAGTTCTCGCTCGGGATAATGTTTGTTTTTCAAACATTCTTGATGTCTAGCCTCTTTCAGAGAGAGTACGTGTGGATGGGCTCCTATCTTTAGCACAACTGGTCACTCCCATCCGCTCCGGACCCAAAAGTAGCAGCTTTTGAAGGAATCCAGTGCAATCTTACTCTCACAAAAACAGTGAGAAAATGCCACCAGCTTGTTTAGTTCTTCAAAGGTTTTCAGATTTCAAGAAGCTGAAGAAACACGTACCTGCATGTCCATGCATACGTACAAAAGCTGGTTGTGAAAACCTGTCTTTACAAATATGCTGCTGGAGGAGACGTTGCTCGTTCCCCTGGAAAGCTCCTAAACCAGTGAATTCAATGCATAATTGGTATCCAGGACAAACTGAATCTGCTTCCCCATTCACTTCTTACTCGCCCTAAAAATAGCACGTGCTTTATAAATACAGTTTATGTAGAAAATCTCGGGTACTCTCATGCTACAAGGGGGAAACTGAGGCAGCGTCAATGGGAAGTGATTACAGATTTAAGAAGTGAGCAGCTGGGCCTCCTCTGTGCCAGACCCGTGTTCAGGCTATCAGGGCAGCAGTTCTTTAAACAAAATTGGTTGTGTCTCTGTATAAAATCTCCCTTCCCCCACCAAAAAAAAAGGCAGCTATTCCCAACAGACAGCCTCTGAAGCCTGGGGGAACAAGGGAATAGAAGAAAAACCTCTGTCCTCCACTCACAGTCTCTATTATACACGTCCCCTGCAGCTGCCTTGCTGTTCCCCGCAATCCCCCGCTTCCAAGAATCCTTGCTGCAAGAAATTGCAGCCTGGTTTTAGCCGGAGCTGGGGTTTGGTTGGAAGCCCATCACCGGGAGCGCGATCTCAGGAAATCACTTTATCCCATCCTCAGAGCCCTGACTTTGCGAAACAAGGCCATTGCTTTTGCAGCCCAGCGTGCAGGGTGTCCCTCCTGCCGCTGGAAAGGAACTGCGTGGATCCATTTCGTAGCTACTGAAAAATTTGTGCCGATTTAAATACCCTAGATTAAAATTGATTTGGTTACAAACTCTGAGCGTGCACATAATATCTCTGCATATAAACCCCTTCATTGGCATAATGCATTTTGCATGCTGCAGACAGATTAGCTGAATTTTGAATTTTAACTAGCTGAAAATTAAAATTTAATGAGCAGCTTGCTTGGAAGAGAAATGGGAAAACCAAGATCAGACAGAATGATTTCCCCTCTTGCTCTCTTCTCTGTGGATTCCGGGCTCGCGTGTCGGTGCCCACAGTCACCGGGGCCGCGGCCGTTACACAGACAGACGGTCCCACCTCCCGAGCCAGGGTGGCCACCCGTGCCATAGCAAGGCGGCGGCTGAGTTCGTCAGCCCTGAGGATTGCACCCTTGTGTGTTTCCTTGGCCAGTAACAAATCTTGCTCACCCGCTTTTGTCACATTCCTCTACAATTTGTCACTCTCCTGTCCCTGGCAGATTCAGGTTGCCCAGCACGCTCTGCTGTGAAAATCTGAGTGCTTTGGAAAGGGTCTGTTCCCCCTCTCTGTGGGGGCCTGCAGTGAGAAATCAAGGGGATGGGAAGGAAATTTCTTCTTGCTGATACCGTAGCGACCTGGGTCGCGTTCTCCTGTGGTTTAATGCCAGAAGGGATCAGCGGGGCAGCTCTGTGCAAACAGCAAACAACACCCGCTCGTTCTTGTTCTGACTAGATCTACGTTAGGGAAAGTCTGAGAATCTACCTTCAAACCTATATTTAAAATGAACACACGGGGAGCTCAGGGACAGAAATAAAACTGCTTTCAGCAAGGAAGTATTTGTCAGCTAAATATCGTGTAAGTAGGGTAGAAATGTAAGTATTCATTGAGCTCAGCTGGGTGCAGGAACATAAAGTTGCATTTGACCACACCTGCATTAGCAGAACGGGGAGCGCAGTGCGAGCCCCAGCATTACTGAGCTTCTCGTGAGAGTTTATTAACGGACCTAAACTGAAAACGTCCAGCTCGTGAACAAAAGACATATCTGATATGCCCAGAACAAGTTGCTTTTGTCACCTTGAGCTGGGAATCATTTCACCTAGCTTCAGATGTCTGCAGAGTCCTTTCAGAGTCATCGCAGAGAAGTGCTTTGAGGGAGCGACGTGTCTGACCTGGTTTAGGTATCTGTCTCAGGATGAGCTGAATTATCCCTTTTATCCCACCACTTATATCGGCAAGTCCCGTGCTGGTGCTGATGGGAACGCTGGTCGCCAGCCCAGGTGCAGGCATCAGCATTGTGGATGCTTTCATGAACGCCCACCCTTGTCTAATGATTTGTACCCTTAGTCATAGTCGTACAAGGATGCACCTAGTCCTCGCCAGTCTTGTGGTGGCTGTGAGCGCTCAGAAAGCCGCAGCTCAAGACACGGGATTTAGACGGGTTCTTGGGAATGTGCTCAGCTGGTTTACTTTCCAAAGAAACACTTTAAGAGGAGGTCCTGCTTCTACACGTTGCTTGAGTTCAGCACTGTGAAAAGGCATCCTGTATCTGTGGCTTCTCGGGGTTTTCCAGGGGCAGAGTTTTAGTCGCTGCTGAAAACAGCAGCTCAGACACATGAATTCATGGAGGGACAACCAGGGTGTCCCCTAGCAAACTGTTCTGGAGGGGTTAGGACACCGTCTCTGCCACACACTCACCCAATGTCCCCCATCCAGCTCACACATCAAATGCCCTCTGTTTTCAGCCTGCACTTGGCACTAATTGCCCTCACACCGCTTCCTGCAGCCTGGTTCCCATCACTGCTGTTGCCCTGCTTGTCCCCAGCCACCGAGGGATGTCCCAGAAAGTGTCTCACCTTCCCCGCGAAGAGTTTAGCCTGCAGCTCCCGGCACTCCTGCTGCAGAGCTTCGATCTGCTTGTCTTTTGCCAGGAGAGCACTGGCTTGCTCCGTCAGGTCCTTGGCACGCTGGCGGGCAAAGGCTTTTTTGCACAGCTCCAGGCTGGAACCCTTCAGAGGCACCGGAGCAGTTACCTACACCGGAGAGAGCAGCAAGGGAGAAAGCCACATGCGTTGGTGTTCGTTAGCCACCACCCCATCACCTCAACAGCCATCGGGCAGGGAGCACTGTCATGAAACACAGCCTAGCCCCAAAGGACAGACAAGCAGAGGTCCAGGCCGGATCTATGGAAAAGTGGGAGGAAGAAGGAGGGGCTGGATGAAGAAGTGGCTCAGAGAAGAGGTGGGAAGGAGAAGATGCTCAGCAGATGAGGCCAATGGTCAGCATGGGGGGGCTGCAGGCAGGGCAGCAGTGGGTGGGGGGAGGAGAGAAAAACAGGATGAAGACGGAAAGACGGGAGAAGGCAGCAGAGACGAGGAGGGGAAGATGGCAGGAAAGATGAGCATGGGAGCAAGGATGGAGGTGGCCGAACCAGGAAGAGAAGTGGAGCTCCTGTGGGCTTCAGGACAGATGGGTGGAAGATACAGGCAAGAGAGAGCCCAGCAAGGGCCAGCGCAGCCGGGGGAGGACTGGGAGGTGTTCAGCAGGAGAAGCAGTTCAGCTTCACGTGCTCCCTTGCGAGGGGGGGAAGAGCACGGGTGGGGACAGACGGCAGCGTGCCCCAGGGGGAGCAGGGCAGACGGGGACAGGCAGCCGGCTGGGCACGGGCTCTGGGCAGAGACCCCGGGCAGGAGCCGAGGCTGCCTGGCCGCAGTCTCCCTGGCATGCCGGCTCTCAGCACGTGCCTGCATCCCTGGGGCCGGCTCTCCCAGTGGGTACCGGCACCGCTGAGCTGGACGAAGGGGCGGCTCGCACCCCCCTGCTCATCCCAACCCACTGGGCAGTGAGGCCACATCCAGTCCCTGGGTTTATCAAACCCTGCCTCTCCCTCTCCAGCTATCGCCGCCTGCACGAAGCCTGACAATGTGGCGAGGGGGGGCTCTCTCCCTTGCCTGATCAGGAACATGGCATCCTCTGTGCAAACATTTCCTCCCCAGGTCTTGCCGAGCATCTCACCCACGCGCAGAAGCTGCATGCCGGGCACTGGCTCCATGGGACCTGTGTACCTGACACTGAAGGCAACCGCTGCCAGATCAACCCCAGCTCCTTAGGGCCCCTTCTCTGGGCAGGCAGCTGCCTGCTCCTGCCTCCAGCCCACCCTCCCACAAGCCTCAGCGGTCCAAGCACTTTCTGCTGTTGGGAGACCTGGGCCAGCCCAGGAGCCGGGCAAGTCGGTTCTCCCAGGGCTCGCACAGGTCTTAAACTGTCACCACCCCAATGTTTCACTCAGGAAAAAAATAAAACAGCATTTGTGGAGTTGCTGGAGGGTCTGGATAGCTGTTGGATGTATATCAAATGATTTCTCTTAACATAGTATCTGACAAGTCCATCTGGCAGCAACTGTTGCCCTGCAAGTACCAAAACCCCGTGACAGACGGGCGGCGCGGTGCCTGGGGACAGAGAGGGCAGGCAGTGCCAGGAAAACCCCCTACCTTCTCTTCAGCAATGCTTTCACTTCCCCCTTTCTAGCCTAAAGGGCCTGAATTCCCCAGCGCAATCCCCGGCATCCTTCCGACGGAAGAAAGGTTTTGCCTTACTCCGCTGCAATCCACCTGTAGGCAGCTCATGCGAGGGCTTGTGCCCGGGATCCCGCGTCCTACAGCCGCCTCCCACCACTCCTGCACCCCGTCAGGTACTACAGGGTTTGCAACCGGCTGCTGTGGGGCCGGAGAAAGCAAAAGCCACGCGGCTTGTGCAGCAACGCAAGCGAGGTGTGGATGGGGCAGAGCAGAGTCTCTCACCCCTTCCTGTTTTGCTTTACCGCACTCCTTTTCTTATTCAAATACTTCCTGTTTCTTTTCGGTGAAATCAGATGAATTATTTTCACGACTTGCCCGGGGAAAGCTGAGCTAATTACCTTAAATTAACACCTCACGGTAGGTCAGCACATTTTACAGCAAGAAACCGAGCCGGGGGGAATGGCTCAAAGCCGTCTCCCCAGGCAGGGGCAGAAGAAGCTGGCGAGGGCCGGGTTTCGTGATTCTTGCCCTGCTGCTGACGTGCACACCGTGTTAGGTTTAGGGAAAGGGGAAAGAAAAGGCCTTTCTAGCTGCATAGCAGTGGCAAGCGAGAAGTCGCGGTGCCGAGGTGCTCTCCCAGCTCAGCGTCCCAGCGGCGGCAAGCCCCCGCGCTCACCACTTTGAGGTTTGCCTCCTGGAGTTTCCGGGCTCTCTCCTCCAGGCGCTTGGCAATCACCGCCAGCTCCGCGTTCTTCCTCTTCAGGTGCTTCACCTTCTCCTCCGTCTGGGGGAAGCAGCTCCTGCGCTGGATAACAGAAGGAGGGGTTGGAGGGTGAAGCCCCCGCTCGGCTCAAAGCTGCGCATCGGGGGCCGTTAGGGGAAGCCTGACCTGCTCTGTGCCCACAGGGCTTTTCCCAGCCTGTTCTCCTATGACTGTCCCAACCATTGAACACCCACCTCTGCTCTTGTTGCCTCTCCAGTCACCGAAACCTGTGTTTTTCCTGGTGTTTTTGTTACTGTGACCTCTCAGTCCCCATGAGATGCCCCTCGCCCCACCCCAGGCCACCCCACATGGTCCCGCTCCAGCCCCAACTTGCTCGTTGGAGGCTCTGCCTTTGCCGGCTGGGACTCGCTGCATCTCCACCATCACTCTACCCTGGCCGCCCATCCTTCGGGTTTTCTCTTCCAAAGTCTTCCCAGTTTATTTCCCTGGGGTTCCAGGGCTCAACACATCGCTACGGGTTTGTGCTGCACTACCTCTGCAAGCTTTGCCGTTGTCCTTTTTCTCACGACACCGAAGCATGAGTTGGGGGGAACGGGGGAGAAAGCAGCGAAGGACTTTATGATGTTTGCAAGGCAAATTTCCTTTTTCGTCCTATTGATTCTGTTCACTCTTAATCCCCTTTTATTTGTTATCTGTCCCTTTCGATAAGCTGCCGCTTGCCGATGGCTCGTTCTCTCAAGGTCGTACCCAGATGTGTTGCGCTGTCTTTTCACATCAGCAAAAATGTCAGGTCCACTGATGCTTCCAATTATTTTCCTCCCTAACCCTGTGAGATCCCACCATGGGCGCTCGCTGCTTTCACTGCTTTTCCTCAGCCGGAAGACTGAGGCTGATTTCTGAGAGTAAGATTTGATGAGAGCTCACACGATACTGCTTCGCTAAAATCCAGATGACTGATAAGGGGTAACCCCAGAGCGTGCAGGTCATACTGGATTTATGCTTTTAGTGTAAGAAAATTATCTAAAATATGCGCTTTGAATTTGGTGATATAAATCTCAAATGCTGAGCAATCGAATTTTCAGGGGCCCGGGGTGGCCGCATCCCCACGCTGCGGGGCTGCGCGAGGGGCTGACGCTCTCCAGGGAGGATGCAGGAGGGGAACATCCCCTCTTCGTATTTCCCAAGGTCCTGGCTGCCCACCGTGTGCCCGGGCAGCCGGGGATGGGGGAGCAGGGCAGAAGGGGTGGCCCAGGCTGCGGCCGCCTGGCTTGGCTTCGGGTGCCGGAGGTGCAGCTGGGGAGCAGCCGGGTGCGGAGCTCCCGTGGGAGCAGGGGGCAGTGCTGCACTGTCACCCAAAGCCGAGGCTGAGTGAATCAGTGTTTCTGCTTTTCCAATTAAAGAGGAAACAAGAGCGACTTCCCCCTCCCCTGCCGTCAGCTCGCCGCTGCCTTGCTCTCTGCCTGCTCTCGCGGGCGGCTGCGTTAAAGCCTCTTGTGGTTTCCAGCAGGCAAGTGGCACCAGGCAAAGATGGCAGAGATGGCCCGGTCCGCTCCGCATCGCGAGGGAGGGGTCCTGCTCGTGCCAACGATGGGTGCAGTGCAAAGGCACCCAGGGCACCCAAACACCCAGGCCCTCTTCCCCCCCCACTCCCTCCCCAGCCCCAGCTCTGCCCAGCTGATCCCATGTGCCAGCATCTCTTGGAGATGGCAGCAGATGGCAGCTCGCCCCGTCTGGGACCCCCAACATAAGGAGGACACAGAGCTGTTGGAGCGGGGCCAGAGGAGGCCACAAAGATGCTGCGAGGGCTGGAGCCCCTCTGCTGGGAGGACAGGCTGGGAGAGTTGGGGGGGTTCAGCCTGGAGAAGAGAAGGCTCCAGGGAGACCTGAGAGCTCCTTCCAGACCTTGAAGGGGCTCCAGAAGAGCTGGGGAGGGACTCTGGATCAGGGAGGGCAGCGATGGGATGAGGGGGGACGGTTTTACACTGAAAGAGGGGAGATTTAGATCAGATATGAGGAAGAAATTCTTGGCTGTGCGGGTGGTGAGCCCCTGGCGCAGGTTGCCCAGAGAAGCTGTGGCTGCCCCATCCCTGGAGGTGTTCAAGGCCAGGTTGGACGGGGCTTGGAGCAACCTGGGCTGGTGGGAGGTGTCCCTGCCCAGGGCAGGGGGGTTGGAACCAGATGATCCCTTCCAGCCTAAACCATCCTGTGATTCTATGACTCCCCATCATGGAGCATCCCACTCCAGCACCCGGCCAAGGCCATCTTCTGCTCACCAGCAAGCTGTTCTCCTCGGTCAGGCTGGAGCAGCGGTGCCGCAGGTCCTCCAGTGCGCTCAGGAGCTTCGTGTTCTGGCTCACGAGGAAGCCGTAGTCAGCCCCACTCTGCAAAACAGTGCCGGAGAGGCAAGGCAAGGCTTCGCCTGCCCGGGGCGAGGGACCGAGGGACCGACCGCAGCTGCCCGCCCGCCCCAGCGCTGCGGCGAGCCCGGCCTGGCAGGGTCGGGGGTGGGCAGGGAAGGGGCAGGGTGGCATGCGGAGGCTGACTTCAGGAGGCGATGAGGGGCTGCCTGTCCTTTGGGGGACGAGTGGCCTTCAGGGCTGGGCTACATCACCTGTGGGTGACAGCTACCTTCTCCATAGCTTTAAAGTTGCTTTCGACTTGCCCAGACCCTCATGTGGTGCCCAGCCGCTTGCATCTTGCTATGGTACCATCTAAACCAGCTCAAGAGCCAGGTGGGCAGAGCACAAGCCGTGACACCCCAGACACGTGTGCTTCTCCCCATGGCTCCGGGACCCCGCAGCCTCCAGCACCGCACGGCTTTCGGAGGCGACGAGAGCTCCTCGCCTGCTTCCCCATGCCATCTCCCCCGGCTTGGCCCGGGAACCCGGCCCCGGGCTCTGCCCTTTCTCTGTCAGCCTCGGCTCCGGAAGAAGGCGACATGCAGGATTTCTTTGCAAAACACCACCTTAATTTTGTCACATCAAAAGCAGCAGCAGCAGCAGCAGCTCTGCCGGGAGCTGTATATATAGCTTTGCGGTTACCTCTTCCTGCTCAGAGCTGCTCGCCGCAGGCTCGCTGCCCAAGCAGGCTCCCAGAAAGTGTTTTCTGCGCGTTAGCAAAGCTCGTAGCCAAGCTATTGCTTCACAGCTGCCATGTGGCAGCAGCACGCCACGCACTTCGGGAAGATGTGGCCAGATGTTTTCCCAGCAGCCAGGCGGGTCTTGCAGGACCCGCGCCCAGCGCCCACGAAGCCTTCGCCGGTGCCGCTGACCGGCTGCGACCTTCCCGGTGCACAGCTCTGCTCCTGCAGTTCGCAAGCCATGGCTACGAGTGAAACCTCCCTCGGCTACCAAAGAAATGCTGCCCAAGCTTTCTCAGTAGCAAGGAGTCAGATACACAGCGCTCGGGTGCCGCGATGCTCTAGGAGGTCTGAGACTGGCTAAAACTCACTACACCTTTACCCAATACTGTATTTTGGCTTCTCTGTTGCAGCCATTGCAGAAAAAAGGTAGCACACCAGTGCCACAAAGTCCACCCCATCGAATCCCCTGGTGTGGCTGCCACGCTCACACCACAGCTCTCACAACCCCTCATGTATGGAAATGCCTCGGCAGAGCAGGGAGGGAAAACACAACTGAAAGGCATTGGAAACCAAAAAAAAACACCCTCAAAAGATAACACCCAGCCCTCCCTACTGGCCTCAGGCAGTGTCCCCAGGTGCCCCCGGCCCTCTGAGCCACCGGGAGGGTGCCACGAGTGGACAGGCCTTGGGCAGAGTGGTTTGTAGTTGTCCACCCTGCAGAAATCCCAAGGTTTGAGAAAGCCGGAGGGAAATGTCCCGTGGGAAGAGATTATACTGCTTTTCACTTGTGGGAAAGCAAAAATATATTTATTTTCCTCTATTCTTTTTGTTTTTCTCCCCTGGGCACAAAGGCGCAGTTACTGCCGCAGTCCCCGGGCACCTGGGTGCCCCCTCCCGCTCTCCGGCCACTCGGGGCTGCTCCCAAGGGTGGTCGGGGCAGCCCCAGGAACCAAGGAGCTCCCCAAACTCAGCGGCCTGGGGGAGCCAAGAAGGTCCCCTGGGATGCACACACCCTGCCCGGTGCAGTGCTGTGGGCCCAGAGACCCGATCCTGCGGCACTGGTGCCACCCCTGCAGCTCTGCAGGACAGCGAGGTGTCCCAGAGAATATTTCCCCCATCGCCAGCTCCAGGAACAACAAAGCGCTTCCCTGGGCTGGGCACCCATGCAGGGGACGCTGCAGGTGCTGATGGGGGGACAGATCAGGGTGGGGGCACAGGTGGGGGTCCCACCAGCATCTCCTCTGCCCTGCAGGGCAGCGCCTCGGGCTGGTTCGCTGCCGCCATCCCCAGAGCCATGCAGGCAGCCCCTGGGATGAAGTCAAAATGCGTTATTTCCATTTTCTTGCGGCTGCCAAGAGGCCTCGAGCTTCTTGTCTGTGCTTGCATGCACTGGCGCAGGTCGTGCAACCTCAGCCAGCGACCTCTGCGCTTGGGACAGGAGCTGGAGAGCCTCTGTGGAGGAGCTGATGTGCTCCTGCCTCTCACCCGCAGGCAGGCAGGACTTCTGGCGTTGTCAGCACCGGGTTTCTGCAGGGAACAATTAGCACTTCCAACATGGCCAGGGGACCTTTTGGGGACTTACGTCCAAATCTCTGTATTTGAAACCCCTTTTCTGTAGCTATAAAACAACATCATCATCAGGGCAGGACGTAAAGACTCACAACCGCTCACCCTCATCCCACTGGGCTGTCCCCAGTTCAGCCCTGGTTTCTTGCCACGACTCCAGAGCCCACGACGTGGCAAAGGCTGGGATGTGCTATGCCACGCAGAGACCTTTCCACAGTTCCCCGGGTGTTGCCGGACCCCCCCGGGCGAGGTGTCGCGGAGCAGGAGAGCGTGGCTGTGTGCTCCGGGCCGGGGCCAGGCACGCCGCCAAGCCTCCCCCCTGCCAGCACGTCCCGCTGCGGCCGCAGCTCCCTGGGGCTTTGCCCGGAGAGGCACAAGGGGCATCTGCAGCGAGAAGACACGGAGACCCTTGCCGTGCCAGGACGTCTGTCCCACGCAGGGACCTCACTGCCTGGGAAAGCTTTGCCAAACCCTCCTGCCGGCGCCGGCTGCGTCGGCTGAGCCCTCCTCCAAGACCACGTAGAACCTGGAACTGAAGGACTGTCTAGACGTCATCCCACGCTCATTAAACATTCATTTCCTATAATGAAAGAGCTTTTAATTTATTAACCGCTCCGCTGTTCCTTGAGGTTCCTGCGCTGCGCGGTGCAGCCTCGCTGCAGGCCACGCTCGTGGCCCCCCCGGCCGGCGCTTTTCGAAGGGAGCTGAGGGAATCGTGAGGGAGAAGAGGCACCGGGGCTGCCCCTGAAGCCACTCTTCTTGATAAAGACAAGCAGAATTGCCGGCAGGAGCCAAAACCCAAAAGCATCTCCGGGTCAGGGAGGCTTTCAGCGAGCTGGAGCCGAGGCAGAGCTGACACCGCGGGGCGGCATGGAGGGTCTCCGGGCAGTCACGTCCCCCAGGTCAGGCGCATCCTTGGCCGCTAAAAAAATTAACGCAGGTGACATGTTCTTTAGCCACGGGGGGAATGTTCTAAAACCAGAGCAAGGCAGGAGGAGAGCAGCAGGGATGCTGAGGGCGGAGAGCAGACCGCGGCTCCCCTGTGCAGCAGGCACACAGCTTTGAAGCCTCCCGTTACAGGGAAACCGTCGTCATCTGTCGCCTCTTTTGGCAGGTAGAGCCCAAAATACAGCTTCTCCGGGATGCATGGAGAACGAGCAAACAAAGAAAAGCCTCAGCGTGGCAGCTGCAAGAAAGCTGCTGCTTTTTCACCTGGAAACTTCAAAAAGCAGCGGAGAGCTGCAGCAGCCTTCGCCGGGAGAGGTGCCCAGCCGGGCTGCTAAATGGGTCACGCAGCCAAAAATCCCCCTGGAGCACCCGGCATCCAGCGCAGTCTTTAAAAGTCCTGCGGAAAACTTGCAGGAAGCCATTTGGGGGACAGTAAATCAAACCGCGGCGAGGACGACAGGCGCTGCCGGCGGCGGCCGCTCTGCAATGCGGCTCGGGCTGCCGGAGCCTCGCGGCGCGGCCTGGCACCGACCGGCCGAGAGGGCTTCCCCCACGCCAGCCCTGGGGAACGTGCCAAACTCTAAGCTCAGCCTGGTTTTAAAATCCCTGCGGAGAGCCAGACGGGGAGGAGGAATTTACCAGGTGGCCCCGTGAGCGGGAGGTCTCAGGTGGCCTTTGGAAACGGGCGGTCTCATGGCTGATTTTAAAGCATACACGATTTCAAGACCTATAAAACGTAGACAATTTCAAGATGTCCCTGCAGGGACTTCCCCATCTGCAGCAGATAAGGGTCCAGCCGCTGGGTTTGCTTCGCAAAAGCCGTCTCTGAAAACCACCACCCCCTTTGCGGACACTTTGCAGACCTATTTCGAGGTGAAACTACACCCGCTCTCCTGCTCCCTTGGATATATTAAACCCACCACTCCTCCTTCCTTTGAAATCATTGTCACCAAGCCTCCTCCACCTCAAAGCCCTTTAGCTGTTCGTTCCAGCTGACTTTGGTAATTAGTTTCCTTAACTTCTCAATCCGCACCACTCGGAAATGAAACCTGTCACTGTCAATCCATTTTCTCCCCTTCCACCCAGTTTCAAGGGAGATCGGCTCCTTCACAGAACAAAGTTATTTTCCACAGGCTGCTCTTCTGCAGTGCCCTCCCTGCGTGTCAAAAGCAAGCCGAAAATAGCATCACCTCCTGTTCGGTCAGTGAGCGAGAGCAAAACCCACCCGCTGCCGCGGCGAGCATCGTCCCAGCGGGGGGAAAAGGGGGTATTTTTGTTAAAGGTATGGGAGAAGTAAGACTCGGATGCAGTCGTGGTTCTTCTGCCGCTCCTTTGAGAGGCAGTCTGTGTCCTTGCTCTGCTTCCTTCATTTTGCCCCGGGTTCCTGGTTTCAGACACAAACATCTCTGTTCTTCCGTTGACTCCATGGCACTTCCCCACCAGCTCCTCGCCCTGCGCGGTGCCAAATTCCCGTTTCCATGAGTCAGCATTTTCTCCCGCTGCCCATCCCTCTTCCAGCCTACTACTTGCCCTTCTTTATGCGATTTCCTCATTTATCTGATTTTTATCACCCCGTGTAACAAATTCACGGAAGAAAAAATCCATCCGAGGCTATTAACTTCAAAGATACTGCCTCCAGCATGGGGAGCGCTGGAGCCACAAATTGCAAGATATTAAGAGAATATTCAGGGGAACATTCACTATATATTCACTCCTTCTCACACTTTCCCCAGGCATCCTCTCCTGCACACCCTCTGACCACTGCCAGCTCTCCGTTTGTTCCTCACAGTGTGTTTAAAATGAGATACGCAGCTAAAATTGGAGTCTCACAAATTTGGGTCCTCTCTGTCTTTAAAGCCTCTTATGAAAGCGCCATCATTGATCCCAGGAAAACAAACCCAGGCACTCCAGGAGGAGGAAAATCAGCTCAGTAGCCCTGAGCACCCTGGCTTGGCTGTCCTTTGATGAGCTCAGCTTCTCCAGCCTCCCCAACCAGGGAGAAATTAATGTTCCTGCAAAACTGAGACGAGGAGGAATGGGAGTGGAAAATAAACTCCTGGGGCAGAGGCACAGCGTCAGCGCTCCAAAATCCGAGGCTGCAGCCGGGTCCAGCGTGCAATGCGGCACGATTTCTCGTCTTTAACAGCAAATCCAAAATGCAAGAGGTTTTGCAAGCAGAGGAGAGAAAATGACACCGAAATACCACCCGGCTGCTGGAAAGGCAGCTCTGAACCGCTCCTGACGTACTGCGCACGCGTTTCTTCATCTTTCACAACCAGACATAAACTGGGGCAGTCAGTTGAGAGGGACGGAGGATTTGGAGAAACCCTTTCCTTTCCCCCAAGGCCGGCACAGAGCCCAGCGCAGACCCACAGCAAGCAGTGCTCCCGGGGATGGACCCCGCGGGGACTCTCGCAGGGGAAAGGTCCTGCTCGGGGTGGAGGTGCTCATCTGGCCGAACAACTGCTGGTGCCGTCAGTCCTTCATCTGCTCCTCGCCCTGCTCTCCAGCGTGGTACAGAGACCTCTAACCCATACTCCTTCCAGCTGCCCCTACCTGCCTAAAGCAGAGGCACGACAAGGCGTGCGTGGCCCCGGACAGGCTTTCCCCAGCTGTGACCCAACCTCTCTCCACGTGAAACGCGGATCGTTTTGCACACCCAGGATGCATGCAGCCAGAAACCACAGCTGATGCTTGCTGGGACATGATCCATCTCGGTTACCAGCTAACCTTCAGCACGGGGCTGTGCCAAGCAAACTCCTCCTCAAGCACGACAACATCACCTTCCTGCCTTGGGTCACTCTGTGACCCCTGGGCACCCTTCTGTCCCCTGGAGGGTCTTTTCCCACCTTGTGTGAAAGATGGGTCCCTCACTACAAGAAGGACATTGAGGTGTCGGAGCGTGTCCAGAGAAGGGCTACAAAGCTGGTGAGGGGTCTGGAGGACAAACCTTATGAGGAACAACTGAGGGAACTGGGGGTGTTCAGCCTGGAGAAGAGGAGGCTGAGGGGAGACCTTATCACCCTCTACAACTACCTGAAAGGAGGGTGTAGAGAGGTGGGGGCTGACCTCTTCTCCCTGGTGACAAGTGATAGGACGAGAGGAAATGGGTTCAAGTTATGCCAGGGGAGGTTCAGATTGGATATTAGGAAACATTTTTTCACTGAAAGGGTTATTAAACCTTGGAAGAGGCTGCCCAGGGAGGGGGGGGATTCGCCATCCCTGGAGGCGTTTAAAAAAAGGGTGGATGTGGTACTTGGGGACGTGGTTTAGAAGTGGTTTTGTCAGGGCAGGTTAATGGGTGGACTTGATGATCTTAAAGGCCCCTTCCAACCTCAGCAATTCTATGATTCTATGGTTCTATGCCTGCGTTTCGTAGGACGAGAAACACGTCCAAAGCCTGTTCTACCAACTGCCGCTTTAACACTGATGTATCAGCTTCTCCCTTGTCTCTTATCAGCTTCCAGAAAAATTTGGCCTAGCCCCGCTCCGGTGGAGCAGGACTGTGCTCCATCCCCACCACAGTCAGGGGACACTAACAGCATCCCTGTTTCATTGCGCGGCTTGGAAATGTATGAAGACCAGGCCATATACCATAAAACCCAGTTTGGTTGTAAAATTCAGGTGCCCGATGAGGAGCCGAGACAGCCAAGCCTCCCGTTTCCCCCACTGGAGATTTTTCCGGGGGCTGCTGAGCAAGTCGTTGAATCTGCAGAGAAGTGGGCTCAAGCAACAGTACTTCCACTGGAAAAACACAAAACGTAGAAGAAGTGGGAAGTAAACGTGTTGACATCTTCGGTGCAAACACAGAAAGACTTCGCAACCTCTGCTTCTTGCATACTCGTGCCCATTGCCAATTGTTTGAGCCAAGACGTGGGTATTGGCTCCCTACAGAAATTGTTGGGGCTTTTTGTTGTTCAGGTCTGACCAAAGGTCAGGTCCCAGCGCTGCACGCTCAGGCCCAGGCAGCCCCGAGGTCTTGGTGGAGCATCCGGACTCTCTTTTTGGATGCCATGTGATAGATAGTTCTAAGCTTGTTAAGCATACAAAAAAAAAAAAAAAAAAAAAAACACACAAAAAAAAAAACCCTGGGCAAGAATGATAAAATTTAGCTCTTTCCAGGTTTGGTATTTTGATGGCTGGAGTGGGGACGATTGTTCCCTGATATCTCATCTTTCTTGTAACAGAAACCCTAATCCAAAGAAACACTCCCGAGAAAGGCGTGAGACTTCGGTACTGACGGATGCGCTTGGGAACAAAGCGCCTGTCCACAGCGAGTGGCCGTGGGCTGTGTCAGGGCTTCACCCTGCAAAGCCACCGAGCTGCAGCTCGGTAAATCCCCTGCCCATACAGAGGCGGCACTGCCCTCTAACGCCATCATGGCTTGAAAAGTCCATGCCAGGGTCCTTCCCGTGTCAGAGCCTCAGCAACGGCATTCGTGGTCTCACCAGTTTGGTTTTGTTGAGTGGGGAGACTGGGGTACCTCCCATGGTCAGCTCTGAAGAGACACATCTTCTCTTCCACCTTGGGAGATACAGCAGGGAGCTGGGCTGGCAGATTTTGTAGGCACAGCTCAGTTTTTGCCCAGATATCCACTCCACAGGTCTCCCCCGCCTCTACCTGTTTTTCAAATTGCTTGCAGTTTCCCAGGGGCCCAGAGCACCTTTTCTGCTTGGGTCACATTGCCCTAAAACCTCTTCTAATTGCCCAGACGTCGGGAATGGCATTCCTTGCACCCCTTAGTAAAGCAAGAAGTCATTTGGGGCAATTGTAGGATTTTTTCCTGGAATGAGAAGCCCCAAATCTCCAACGGCTTTAACAAGTAGCTAAGAGATGGAGGGGAAAAATCATCCCCTTGCACCACTCGCGAGAGCCAGAGGTGCTGCTCAGTGGTCAACACAGTGAACGGCAAGAGCAGCACAAGACTTACAAACTGATGCCCAAAAGGGTATTTTCCCAGAACTACGAAGCAGATGGATGGGATGCAGGAAGCCTGCGCTCGCAGCAGGAGGAGGGCAATAAGGCTGCCGGCATCGCACGTGCCGGTTCCCTTCATGTTATTCCAGCAGGAAGGAAGACGACAGCCCCAGGACACCCAAAACAAGGAAGCAAAGACGTTGGCAAGTCCGCTCGCCAAAAATTTTGAGAGGGTGAAACAAGAAAGATGCTGAGGCGAAAGATCATGGTGCAGCGATGGCCAACACCCAGATGGTGTGACAGCCCTGTCCCAAAACATCGTCACCAGTCCAGAGGAGCCAAGGACACGGTGAGGAGGCAATGGCTGGTGTCCCTCGTCCTCCACGTCCCACACAAGTGGCCTGGACATGTCTTTGTATGGAGTATGAGCTTACTAAGAAAGATTGTTAAAACGAAAATCACCTTCCCCTCCATACAGTCTCGCTTTGTGTTTTCTTCCATTCGTTCCTACAGATAAAGTCGCGCTGGCTCTTGGTGGCAGGCGGCTCTCTGAGGTTGGCCGCACAGTTGTAGCGCTTGCCGAAAACAGCACTTAAGTCGTTTGCACGAGGCTGAGCGTTGCCAAGACAAGAAAAATTAATTTACTCAGATTTTGAGCGAGATGGAGTATGATCTTTTGCTAATTGGGATTGTAGGAAATGGTGTCTGTAACAGCAAGAACTGGCTTCATTGCCCAGGAAGGCTTTCTCACCCTACTGCCATCTTTTATTCTGCTGACCTACCCTTTCTAGTCAAGGGTACAGCTCTATGCACCCTCAGACATTAAATGAATAGTTTTCTGTCTTTGCCAATGGAAAAATTTAAGCTCTCGGAATGCCACAAATCCCTGCAGAAGGCACTGAGCTTGTTGTCAACTGCAGCTTGGCCTGAGCACTTGGCATGGAGGACCTTGACCAGCATCTTATCATTCTTGCTGTATCTGTGCTTTGTGTTATCGAGACCCACTGGGAGCAACAGGTTCTTTTGTGGATATTTAAATCCCTACTGACTGGGGGGGGTCCTCGGTTTCAACATTTTCATTTGGGTTTTACAGAGTTAATGAATATCCTCAGCTCCATCTGACCTCAGGGGAAGCTGAGGCTTGGCGTTTAAGAAATTCAGATCCAAAGCAACGTCTTGAGATTAAGAAGTAGTCACGACAGCCAACCCCGAGCACCCTCGCTGTGCTCCTTCCTCGTGCGGCTCATGGGATGCCCGAACAGGGACATGGTCAGCCGCTGAGCTTATCCCTGTGCAGCTGGGGAGGGGGGGGAGCGAGTGATCCTGGGGGTGAAGGCCACAAGGAATATGCCAAAATTGAATGACTTTGCTCCTCTCCCCTCAAACAATGTAGGGGATCAGGAGAGATCCTTCACTTCAGCAACCCACCCTCAAGCCACCCCGGGTTTCCAGGTCCAAAGCAGATCCCATTGGAGCAGCATCCCATAAGAGATGCAGACAACTGAGCCCTTGTGGAAAGTGCTCTAAAATCCATCTGACAGCTTTATGGGAACTTTCTAATTTCCAGCCAGACTGTATCTGTGCCGCTTTAACCCCATTCTTCCTACACAGGCAACGCTTTTCTCCTTCTCTGATTTTCATTATTCTGATCGGGATCCTACACCTGCAGCGCCTGGAGATTCTCAGCACGAAAGTAATTTCTTCCCTCCCATGTCCACGCAGAAATTTTGGAAAGCAAGACCAGAGCGATTTCAAAGGCCCAGGACCAAGAATACATTTGGGACAGCAAGCCCCCAGGTAGCACCATTCAGTGGTAACATGGTGGGACACGTTCCTCTGCAGAGGAGCCGGGAAACCCTGGGGTGCGTTGCAGGATGCCGAGGCACACAGCAGACGGGTGGGAAGACATGGGCACAAGTTGCAACAAGGGAAATTCCCACCGGGCTTGTGGAGAACATTCCTCTCTACGAGAGCGCTGCAGCTTCAGGACAGCGTGGTGGGATCCCAGCCCTAGGAGATATTCCACGCTTGCCTGGTCAGGCCCTGAGCAACCTCCTCCAGGTCTGGAGACAGCCCTGCTTGGGGCAGGGGCTGGGCAGGAGGCTCCAGGTGTGTCCCCCAACCCACCTCTCTGACTCCAGAGATCCCTTGCCAGCTCCCAAATGGGAGAAGGGCAACAGCTCTCCACCCTCGGCACTCAGCAAGGAAACTGAGATTAACTTGACCTACAGACAGTCTTAACATCTGCCCATAGAGTGTCCCCGAGGGAATGGCAGAGCAATAGTGGCGGAGGCCGGGACGCACGGCAAGAGCTTCATCATAACATCAACATCTTTAATCAACTCTGTCAGCGACGAGCCCTCAGGAGGCTCTTCCCCGCACTAGGAGATCACTCCCTGGAGGCAGCTGTCCTGTTTGCATAATGCAGCGCTGACATCCCAAGGACAGATGTCCTAAGGGAAGCCCAGCTCCGGCAGTAGGACACACGGCTTGTCCCAGCCTGGCCAGGAAGAGCCGTGCTTTTGGAGGGGAGCTATGTTAGCGTCCCCTCGTCCCCAGCTGTAACACAGCACTTTGCTCCCTAGGAAGTGGTTTTGGGGATGTGGCTTCCGCAGCCCGGCAGCACCGGCGCTTGTTCTGCCAGGGACAGCAGCGCTGAGCTCCCTCCGGGCTCTGAACTGGAAGCCTTTCGCGTCACTAAAGACACTTGATTTAAGGAAGAAATGATGGAATTCTTTTTTTCCAGGAAAAGACAAGTTAGACTTTCTGTGGATCAACATCAATTTTAACGATGGTACCACCACAGTAACATCACGGTACTGTCACAGTACAGCACACAGTACCATTGCTCTGATACCATCATGGCACCATCAGTACCATCAAGTACCACCATGATGCTGCCCCCATACACCAGTACGTAACGATACTGCCATGTTGCTGCCACAGCCCCATGGGAGTGGGAAGGGAAATATTAGTCTCCCACCAAGCCGGGAGCCTCCAGGATCATGGGGAAGCACTCAAAGCAGCCCAAGGGCCAAGGGAAGCAGAATGGCAGGTGCTCAGCAGACCCCACCGTAAGAAACCGAGCGGGGTCCTCACCCCCTCCACCACCACCCACGTGCACAGATGGTGCATGGGGGGACCCACTGCAGGGATCAGCTGGAGCTGGGTGCACGGTCCCCACCCCACAAGATGCTGTTTGGGTGCTGGAGCACCCACGAACACCCCTTTGCTCCAGCCACCTGCCCCCCTGCCGCTCCCAGCCGTCCCACCTGGGTCCCCCACCACGACAGGGTGCCCACCCCCTCCCTCACCAGCCAACTCTCCCAAAGGGAGAGAGGACAGTAATTTTGGCACAACCGATTTGACTCTCAGGATGGATGGAAAGGGGGGTGGGAGCAGAAATGCTTCCCACTCTGCTGCCCCTTTTTTTTGGCTGGGATGCTTCTGGAACAGCCAGGGGCTGCGGGCAGAGGCAGACCGAGGAGTGGATGGTTAAACATGGTGTTTCCCTAAGCAGCACCATCAACAGCCCTCCCAAAAAGACACATAAGAAACTGTGCTAGAGTGAAACCATTTTCTCTCTCGGTGGGATTCCAGCAGCTCCGTTTCTCCCGTGGGCTGGCCCAGGCTGCTCTCCAGCCGGGCACAGGAGCACAGCACAGGCTTGGCTCAAAAACCTCCTCCTAAACCCTGAGCAGCACTGCTCAGCTCTTCTCCCTCATGCGCAAGACGAACAGGCCGAGAGCTTATTCCTCCCCTGTTTTAAAAGCACCGCGGAGCTACCCCAGACCACAGGGGATCCCAGGAAGATGCCTGATTTTACCCATGGGAAAGGAGGACAAGCTGTCCTAAGCAGGATACGCTGATGAACTTTTGTGGCCTGGATCGAGGAGGTGAGACTCTGAGGGAGTCTTTTGGGCTGTTTTTAGAGCTGTGCAAGGGGCTGGGCATTGCATTACCTCGAGGTGCCCCAGTGCTGTCTGCAGGGATGGGTTCCCCCCGCAGTGCAGGTGCTGAAACCCTCCGGGGCTGCCCTGAGTGCAGAAGGGACGCTCTGGAAGGGGGTGGCAGTGAATCATGTCCCCGCCACTACCTGCAGAGCCATTGACACTGCCGGAGCGAGGAGACGCCGCAGGGATGGCTCAGCCTTTGCTGGTGCGGGGGCTGTGTCTGCACCAGGTGGGCTCTGCCCAGCGCTGGCCCTGTCAGGGGTCCGGCGAGACCCCGACCCAGCTCCGGCACCAGCCAGGGGAGAGGCAGCTGGAAATCCCTGCGGAAGGGCAGCAGCTCCTTCTCTCGCATGCCGGTGCGTGACGGCGGCTCTGGCAGCTCCCGGCCCCACGGGGGAGGTTTTGTGGGTGGCTCTGCCACAGCCAAGCGCAGCTATTTCCCGTGCCCGTCTCGTACCAAGGTGACATCTTCCCCGATGCCTCTCCCCCCAAAAACGCACCCGCCTGCCAGCAAACGCACCCCGGCAGCCGCCTTACCTGGGGGGGTCTGTCTGTCCGGTCGTGTCCGAGCCCGTCCATCGCTCGCAGCGGCCTAACGAGCTCCGGTGCGGACCGAACCCGTTGGGGGTCCGGAGGAGGGCCGCGGAGGGTCCCTGGGGACCCTTCCTGGGA
The DNA here is from genome assembly GCA_008711295.1 of Anarhynchus alexandrinus. Lineage (NCBI taxonomy): Eukaryota > Metazoa > Chordata > Aves > Charadriiformes > Charadriidae > Anarhynchus > Anarhynchus alexandrinus. The sequence continues at coordinate 658,462 of VUYV01000142.1, forward strand.
CTGGGGTGCTGCGGTCCCCTCCGGCCCTGGGGACAGCTGGCAGCTCACCCTGTCGCCGTCACCCCCTACGCCTTCACGCGTGTCCAGGTCCGGGCAGGCGGAGGTGGCGGGGACGGCGTGGCCCGCTACCGGGGCACCGCTCTGCCCCGCTGCCCGCTGCGGCGGGTGGGCGCTGGGCACCCCCCGCTCCGGCTCCTGCATGGCTGGCGAGGGGCGTCGGGCTCACCCGGTAGCGGCGAGGGCTCCCCGCGGTAGCGGCAGCCGGCACGGTAACCCCGAAGGCATCAGAGCCGCGGCGGCGGGAGCAGCCCGGGCCGCCCTCCCTCCCGGCGGGGACGGAGGCGGCGGCAGCGGCGGCAGCGGCAGCAGCATCCCTGCGCCGGGGGAGGCTCCATCCCCGCCTGGATCCGCCGGCTCGGCGGGAGGGCGGCTGCCGCCCCCCCCCCCCCCCCCCCCCCCCCCCCCCCCCCCCCCCCCCCCCCCCCCCCCCCCCCCCACCCCCCCCCCCCCCCCCGC
>VUYV01000142.1:658988-679103 GCA_008711295.1 Anarhynchus alexandrinus
GGGGGGGGGGGGGGGGGGGGGGGGGGGACCCGCCAATAGCGGCGGCTCCGCCGGTTTCCATGGCAACGGTGCGGGAATGGGGTTTGCTGCCTATTGATGAGGCAGCGGGGGGGGATGCGGCAGCGGGGCGTGGGGGGGGAGCATCACCCCTCCGCACCCCCGGGGTCGGGGTCCATGGGAGCCCCGCGGTCCTCCGGAGCCCCGCACCCCAGCAGGGTGGGGGGGTTTGGGGTCAGCACCCGGCGCAGGGCGAGCGAGGCTGCTCCCGGGGAAGCCAGCGGGGTTTTGCCCCCCCTTCCCTCCCGCTCCCGTGGCCGCTGGGCACACCAAGGGGCAGCTCGGCTCTGCCCCGGGGGATGCTCGCACACCTCCCTTCGGGGCCAGCAAAACCTCAGCCCCCCATCAACATGGCCCACTGGAGACAACCCGCTGCCGAAAACGCAGGCCGAGCCCCGGCTGCGGCGTGCCCGGGGTAGGGGCTGGGGTGGGCAGGAGGCAGAGGGTGGTGTGAGCAGGGAGGGTGTGTGTGGGGGTGATGCTGAATCATAGAATGGTTTGGGTTGGAAGGGACCTTGAAGCTCATCTTGCTCCAAGCCCCCTGCCCTGGGCAGGGACACCTCCCACCCGACCGGGTTGCTCAAAATACGCTGCAGGGAGACGGGCGCCCGCAGCACAACGCTACAGCAAAGCGGGGCACCGGCGCCTCCGAGCACACGCAGAGCAGGCAGACGCGCGCTCTGTCTCTCTCTGCCCACTCCCCGCGTCTTTGATGAAGATCATCTCATTCATCAGGCTGCACGGTGCTCTGGGGAAAGCCACTGGGCCACCCTGGGGGACATCCGCCTGTCCTTGCTCCCCAGCCCCGTTCAAGGCTTGACCCACTGCAGGGCCAGGTTTGATGACCCCAAAACCAAGAGGGGTGGCACAGGCCTCCTACCACTGCTGAGCCGCTGGGGCCAGGTCCTGCCTCCCCCATCCTTGGGTGCGGCAGCAACTCCCAGTCCCACTACTGGTGCTTCCCCAGTGCGGGCTGGGGATGGCGTTTGGCATTTCACAGTGTGTTGTTCCCTTTGGGGTCACGGCTCCTGCTCAGGAGAGCCTGCTCCGGGCCTCCTGCTCCAGGGGGGTACCGCACAGGGGGTCTTCGGTGCCCCTTTCAGACACCGCTTTGTGAGCACCTCCTTTGAGAGCTTTGTCAGCACATCCAGATGTGTACGGTGCAGATGTGTCAGCTCTTGAAACGGATGCCTTTGGCTATGTGTCATCTCTGCCTGAGCGGAGACAGCGCAGGCAAATCGCCGCTAAGACAGTTATTGCTCACCGCCGACTGCGAAGGGTGCAGATGACCCACTTAGATGGAGTCCTGCGCTGTGGGGGGTGACCACCGGGTCTGACAGTCTCGCGGCGTGCAGGAGCGTGCCGTCCCACCCAAGTCCCGCATCTCCGAGCCATCACTCTTCAAGGAGTGCATGTGCCGGGGTGGGGGGGTGGGGGGGGCACCAAACTGGTGATGAGCAGCAAATGCAGCCAACAGACCAGAGGGAAGATTCCGGACAATTGATCCCACCTTCCTGTGTTTTCTGGTACTTGTGTACCTTCAAAACACCAACTCAAATGTCTTCTTCCCCTCCAGGAACAGCTCAGAATGAGTCCCACCACCTCCCACTGCTGGGATCCCCCTGGTCCCTGCCCATGACTGTTTCCACCCCCCCAGGGAGACACCGGGCAGGATCTCCGGGTGCTGCACAGGCGTGGAACGAGGCCCAGGCGCTGCACAGCTCGCTGACAAGACAGAACAAGCGCGTTTAATTAGCAGGAGGCGAGAGCCAGCAGTGGGAAGGGAAATGCAGCACTGATAAGATCGCGCGGTTGCGAGCAGCGCGCACGCCGCTCACAGCACAGCCTCCTTGGAAACCCTGCTCCGACACGTCCCGTCTTGCACTTCCACCGCCATGTGCTGCTCATGGTCTCTGCTTGTCTCCTCCTGGACGTGCCACCACCACGCCCCCCTGGGCAGCTTTCTGCTTCTCCCACTCGCCAGCGCCAGACCGACGTGGCTCCATGGCACTCCCAGGACCTGCTACCCTGGAGGACGAGGGGACGGGGACAACCCCCTGGGCCAACATGGGCTCAATTTTGGATTTCCTACAGCCTTTACTGAAGGCCCAGGATGGGATGTCCACACACCTCCCACCACCAGCCCTGGGGAGAGAATGTCTCCTGGGCCCCCAAGCTTGGGAAGCTGGAGATGATCTTTCACACCTTGGCCAGCCTACAGCTATTCAGCCGGCTGAGTAAGTCATGGCTGCAGACCATCCTTGGAAAGGAGAGAAGAGGAATTCATCTGGGCTATTAAACAAAGACTCCATGGTTCAGGGGCTCTCTGAGCTGCAAGTCAATGAATTCTTCATGACAGCTACGGGGGTGGGGTGCTACAGGCACCCCCACTCCTCCAGGTGACCAGGGATCTGCTGTGGGGCTGTGCTCCCTATAGAGGAGATGGGCCAAAGCACTCCCCTGAAGCTCTCCCATGACAGGAGAAACCACAGGCTCGGGGAAAAGAGGTGATGACATACAGCAACCGATGAAAAATGGGTGATAATGGAGAGGACGGTGACATGTGTCAGCACTCATGGGCACCTCCAGATTGAGGTGGCTGGTGGGTGGCAACCCATTTCCACCTTCTTTCTGGCAGATCCCTTGGGGATGGCATCAGCGAGATGGCCCCTCCTGCCTCAGTGCATGAGGGTGACAGCAGGAACATGCAGTGACACCGGTGGGCACCTGCTCTCCCAGGGGAGTCCATCAGCTCCCACTTCCCACCTCCCTGCACCCACCCCATGGCCAGGGTTTGCTCTGGCACGTCCCAGCGTGGCTCCAAGGAGGAGATGCAAGTGGCCATGTTGCCCACACTCTCTCTTCCCCCTGATCCTGCCTCCCCCAGCAGCACACAGCCACCGGTGGGACCGTGCCGTGGAGCAGTGTGGGGACCGAACCCCAGGAAGAAAAGGGGATGTGATGTGCTGGCCCTGCTGGGGGTCACGGTGCAGCCCCAGACATGGTGGCCTGGCACAACGTGGGGTGGAAACACCATTACATGCACCGGGGCTGGTGCGGGAGAGACTGGCTTTTACCCTGGACACCAGCAGATCCTGGCGGGGCGGCTGTCGCTGCCTACAGCCCTCCCCAGAGCCCCCCCAACAGCCCTGGGATGGGCACCCGCATCCTCCACAGCACCCAGAGGGGTCCCGGCCCCAGACCCTGCCCCGCTCAGGGCCCTTCTGGGTGTGCAGAGGGACGGGGCACCGCGCCGCCTGCCCGCCCTGCGGCGTCCAACGGGGCCAAGGATGAACCAGCCGAGGTCCTTGGGAGACCAGGAGCTTACCCCAATAGGGAGAGGACACGTTTCCTTGTGGGAACCTGCCAAAATGCATTCAGTACAGAGGGAGGACACTCAAAAATGGAATTTTAAAAAAAAAAAAAAAAAAAATACCAGTTTCTGTTTTGCTGCTCTCAGCAAGAAACAAGTTTCCAAACGTCTCTCCCGGCAGTGAACGCTGAGTGGCTGTAATGTTCGTAACCACAATAGCGCTTGACCAAAAACATTCGGTATTTATCCTTCCTAACACTTGAATATTCATTATTTGGGGGTGAACTTTCCAAACTTTTGCGTGTTAAAAAATGGGCTTTGCTTTTCCCTTCCAGCGCGCGGCAAAACGAAAGCTGCTCGGGGCGGTTTGCACTGACTGCTTGAGGGGGGGGAGGGTTTAGCCCTTTTTCATTTTTAGTGTTTAAAAACTTGCCTCCTTGTGACCATGACGACAGTTTTGATTTGGTTTTTTTTTTTTTTTCCTTCCGCATCCCCTTCGAACAGTCCCAAAGCCAGGGAACGTGGGAAAGCCGGGACAGCGAAGAGAAGCAAAACACCCCGGTCCTTTCTGGCCAGCCGGGGCAGGGGTCAAAGTGAAAGAAAAATACCCCAAACTCAATTGAAACACCTACAAACGCTCCTGAGACCAGCACAAGAAGTTTTACGAAATGGCAAAACTTTCCATTAACACGTGGGCTCAAAAAAGGAAAAAAAAATGTGTATTTTTAGTATAGTTTTTACTACTATTTTTGGATGCCCTCTCCCACGGGCAGGAGATGGGGAGTCGAAGCCAAGGGTGAAGGTGCCTTTAGGAGCTGATGTTTGGGGAACAGAGACCCTCCTCTTGCATCCCTGGAAGCTGGGTTGGTTTTAGACACCCCCCCCCAGTAAGGACAGGCCAGGGGTGTATGGCTGGTGGGACCATAGGAGGGTCTCTTTGCTCCACGTGGCCTCGTGACCATGGCCAGGGCTGCCACAGGACACGGCAGCTTTGCCGGTGAGCCTTGGGGGACCCCCATGTGAGACCCCCCTGCCGATGGGCTGAGATTTGCCGGCTCCTCTGGAGCTATTTCCACCACCCCCACCCGTGGTCCCCCCACGGCTCCCCCAGGGCTTTGAACATGATGTCCAGCAGCACGCAAGCTGGTGGTGCCACTGTGGGGTAACCTCGCTGCCCGTGGCCCCGGGCACGGCACGTGTCTCTCCCCCGGTTTTGCACTTCCCAGGAATAGAATAAAAAAGTCCACGAGTCAATGCCGACAGAGTTTTATTTAGCAGCCCCTCGCCCCGCGGCACCCAGCCGTTATTCGGCAGCACAAAGCCACCCGGGAGCCCCCGTCTGCCTCCCCCCATTGCACGTGGCCACCACCGCCCAGCTCTTCCCAGGGCTTCACCACATGGAAAATGAAGATGGTGGGGGGGAAATGGGAATTGGAGTCTTTGATACCTACCTGGCCTCCCAGCGTGGGCCCCTCCGCCGCGCACGTGAGGCATGGGCCACGCGGCCACTCTTCCCCACGTGGCCGGTCCCCAGGTGCCAGAGGGACAGTGGGGACGAGCAGAGCATCGTGGGGCGGGTGGCGGTGCCCGTGGGGTGCGCGGCCGAGCGCGGGCACCCTCCCGTGAGCCGGGCACCCTCCGCTCTCGGACCGCGCGCAACTCGTGACGGGCACGTGGGTCGCGGCGGTGCTCTCTTCTCCGTAGCCCACAGTACACTCATCCATAAAGTAGGAAACACTACACCCTGCAGTGCTGTTTAGTAGTGCTTTCTACTTTATGGGTGACTGCACTGTCTCTCAGTCGGTGTCCGGCGGTTGCTCTCCTCCGGCGAAGTGCTCGCTTCCGCCCGCGCGGGGCCACCTCCCGCACCCCACGTGGCCCGGCCATGGGGCCACCTTCGGCACCAGCATGGCCAGGGGCACAAATTGCAGGGCTGGTCTTGCCCCGGGGACAGAGAGCCTCTGCCAGCATCACCTCCCCCCTCGGGGAGCCGTGCCAGGCATGGGGGACATCCTCGTCACCACAGGGGAGATCCTGCCTTGTGCTCCCTTGTCTCCCATAAAAACCCATCCTGGGCACAGGGGACATCCTCATCTTGTCCGCATGGGCAAGACCCTTCCTCATACACCATCGTCCCACCTCGAGCCCTATCCTGGGCACAAGGGACATCCTTACCTTGTCCCCAAAGCTGGACGCCACCTAATACCCAATCCAGGTCATAGAGGACAGCTTTGACTTGTCCCCAAAGGAAGGACCCCTCCTCAGAGCCCATCCTGGTCATAGGAGTAAGGTATCACTTGTCCCCCAAGGAGGGACTCCACCTAATACTTCATCCTCGTCATAGGAGACCACTTTGACTTGTCTCCAAAGTGGGGCACCCAACCTCAGACCCCATCCTGGTCACAGAGAACCCAATTGCATTGTCCCTGCTGGGGACACTTCAAACCCCATCGTCCCCTCTTAGACCTCATCCTGGGCACAGAGGATGTGTTTGCTTGGCCCGCATGGGGAGAGCTCCACCTCATACCCCGTCCTGGTCACAGAGGACCCCCTTGCCTTGTTGCTGTCGGGGAGATCCCACCCTTGAACTCCCTCATTGCCCTTCAAACCCCATCCTGGTCTCAGAGGACCCTCTCACCTGGATCCCAAGGGTGAGATCCCACCTCAAACTCCATCATTGTCCCTCAAATTCCATCTGCGTCACAGAGGCCCCCCCTTGCCATGTCCCCATGAGGGAACCCCACCTAAACAGCACCCTGATCACAGAGGACTCCTTTGCCTTGTTCCCATGGTGGGGAGCCTGTGACAAACTCTATCCGTGTGACAAGGACCCTTTGCATTGCCTTGTCCCCACGGTGGAGACCTCAACTAAATGCCACTCTGGTCACAGAGGACTCTTTTGCCTTGTCCCCATGGTGGGGAATCTTCTGGCAAATCCCATCCCCGTCACCCTTGAAATGTTCCCGTGGGGGAACCCCACCTCATCCCCCCACCCTTTACTGGAGCCCCCCTTGCCCCATCCCCCTGCCCCTGAGGCCACGGGAGCTCCGGTGGCCTGGGGCTCCCCATGGGACCCCACCTCACCCCATCTGCCAGCCACATGGAGACCCTTTCCATACCCCCATGGCACAGGGGGCCACATGGTGGGGATCACCCGGAGGTCCCCACGCCCAAGGCCACGCAGACCCCAGCCCCGCCAGCCTCACCTCACGTGCCCCGCCAGCCTCCACATCCACCCGGTCCTGTCCCCGCTGCTACCAAAACCCCCCTGGGTGGCACTTCTGCTTCGGGCACTTCCCGCCTCCGCCCGCCCGCCAGCGCGGCGCCTCCTCCCCCCGCGCCGCCCCGCTGCGCCCCGCTCCCCGGCATGGGGGGGCACCCCCTTACCTGCCATCGGCCCCTGGCACCCACTGCCCCCATCGCGGCAGGATCGGGGCCGCGGCCGCCGGCACCCCAGGAGACCCCATGCTGCTCCTCAAGCGCCATGTGGGCGCCTCAGATGGGTCCCCCCATTACCGGGTTGGGGCACGGGTGGCCCACGCCGGGTGCCGATGGCCCACGCCACGTGATGGTGGCCAACGCCGGGTGCCGATGGCCCACGCCGCGTGATGGTGGCCCACGCTGGGTGCTGGTGGTGCGTGCCAGATGCCGGTGGCCCACGCCGGGTGCCGTTGGCTCATGCTGAGTGCTGGGTGCTGGATGGGGTGATGGTGGTGGCCGGGGAGCAATGAGCCCCTGCGGGGAGCGGGGGCCGCTTTTAACCCCATCCTGCCCACGTGGCCCCGACCACAGGAAGAGCCGTAGCTGCCGAGGAGATAACGGTGCACGGTCCCACCCAGCGCCACCCCGCAGCCCGACCGCAGCTGGCCCAGCCGGCTGGGGCGGCCGCCGCCGAGCGCCGGAAGCACCGGGGGCCGTTGCAGAGCAGCCGGTTACGCTCTCTCTCTCTCTCTTCGCTGTTGAGAGAGAAAAACATGTTTGTGCAAAAAAAAAAAAAAAAGAGAAAAAAAAAAAAGGGCTGTTTGCACAGGGTGACAGTAACCGAATCCACCACCACCACCCCCCCCCCACGGCTGTGTGAGGACCAGGATGGCTGCGCGGCTCCACCGTGTCCCCTCGCCCCGTCCTGGTGGTGGGACCTGCGCAGGAGTGAGATGTTCCTCCTGACCATGGAGAGAGCTTATGGAGGGGCCGGCAGGCCGTGGTGGGGGTCTGCAGGATTCGGGGTGCTGCCCGGTGGTAGGGGGCGAAGCCGGCGGGGACGCGGGTGCCAGCGGGCTGCGAGCCCTAAACCTGCTCTTCAGGAAACGAGTTGCCCAAGAGACCTCCCGGAGCCTCCCACCCGCTCGGTGCTCTGCAACACCAGACTTCCCCCGGCCCCGGGGCAGCTGTAACGGCCGACCGGGACGTGAGGCCCCCGGGAAGAAAGCCGAAAGCCGGGTTTGCGGGGTTCGCAGGCCCCGGTCGCCATGGCCGTCCCTGCCTCATGGCAGCGGGGCTGGAGCAGCCGCGGGGACGGCACGGCCGTTTGCACGGCCAGCACCGCGCTGCGTGCCGGAAACACAGCCTGCCCCAGCGCCGGGTGAAAGTGCCCATTAAATTAGATTAAAAACTACCAGCTGAACCCCCAAAAGTGACTGTAAATGAGACCGCAGCGCTCTGTGCCATGGTTTTCATGCGGCTCTGCAAAAGGCTCTTTTTTAGGCCAAAACGATTCACGCTTTACATCGATAATCTGGACGGAAATGTTAAAAAAAAAAAGCAACAACCTACTGGTGAGGTTTGCAGAAGGCAGGGGGAGAGCAAAGCCAAAAATAACCGAGCAGTGGCACAGTGATTTGACCTGGGCAGCACGTGCGCTGATGGCAGCAGGTAGAAGGGACATTGGCGGAGAGGGAGTTGGTCGAGAAACTCTTTCCAAACCGAGGTTGAACTGCTCAGGGAGTTTCACCAGGAAAAAAAACCAAACCGAAACAAAAAAGGCTGGAGAGAGCCCATCTGTCTGCCCAACCGGCCCCATCCCTGTGCCTCCAGCCCCAGAGGGCTGCCCTGGCTCCCATCGCTGGTCCCATGCCCATCTCCATCCCTTGTGGGCACCAGGCCGGGGACATCGCGCTCCCTGCGCCGGTGAGAAATTCATCAGGGAAATCTAAGCAGCCATGGGTGATGTCTCCACAGGGACCGTTTGGCAGCTGATGCAGCTCCCACGCAGGAGAGCATCCCTCTGCCTCGCCGGAGCCATGTGGCGAGCAGCCCCTTGCCGGCAGCGGAGGCCACCACGTGCGCGGCAGGTCCCACGTGGAGCTGGGCTGAGCTAGGTGCCTCCTGGGCTCCCCGAATTACCCCTCCTGGGGACACCTGAAATGTAGTGAGCAGATAGTTCCTGACCCAAAGACCCCCCCGGAGACAGCACTGTCGGCCATCTCAGTGCCGTGGGACGGTTCCCAGCGGTGGTGGGTGCCATCATGGGGGGGGGCAGAGTGGCATAGGACAACTGTGCTCCTACAGTGAAGCCGAGGAGCCTTTTGGGGGGCAACCAGCAGGAGCTTTGGTCCCAGAGGTGCTGCTGAGGGACTTTTCCCTGTGCTCTGGGGTCGAGACCACGTTTCTTGCAGCGCGCCTTGCTCTGGTGACAAGCTGTCCCCTGCTAAATACAGGGGGTGGCGGTGAGGGGCCAGGCCCGACTCGGCCATTTACAGACTGTCACAAGTTTTGGAGAGAAAAAGTCCGTTTAACTCTAACCGTGTCGCAAAAGGAGATGAAGATGTGTTTCCTAACAGAGGCAGCTGAACGAGACCGCACCGGAGCTGGCGGAGGGAAAGATGTCAGGGGGAGGGCGAAGCACGTGGCCGGTGCCGGGGGACACTGCGGGGACCACAGCGAGGAAGGAGCAGCGCCCTCCCGAAACAGGGCTGAGCGCTGCTGCCTGCATCCCGCCGGGTGCCGAGGAGCCGTGCGGGAGGGCCGCGGGCGCCGTCCCGGCAGGGAAGTGGGGGAGGCGATGCTTCCTCTTTCCCTGGCCCAGCATGGATGGGGGGACATGACATTTTGGGTGTCCTGAGCCGGTTTCCTTCTGCCACCGGCGGCCACCCGCCGCCTCTCGGAAAGGAGGAAATCAGCAGATCTGGTTCCTCGGGCTCAGACGAGGAGGTCTGAAAGGCTCCAACTGATGATGGACTTACCACATCCCCCGGCCATTGGTTAATTTTACCGACCGGCGAACGAGGCTGCGGGAATTTCTACCCCAGCCCTCGGCCCCCCGTCGCTGGTGCTGCTCCGCTCTCGGCTAAAATAGCTGCCAAAAGGCTGAGAGCACAGAGGCTTTTGGGGGTTGGGGGAGGCTGAAATAGCTGCGTTTCCTCCCCCGGGGACTTCCTGAGAGAGTCTGGTCCCCAGCGCTCCCCAGGCCCCTCTCCGCACCCTGCCCACCCTGCCGGCGGACCCCCAGGGCGCCGGTGCTGCTGCTCCCGGACCCAAACCGTCTCCCACCACGGCACCACTCTCCCCTGGCTCTGCCCTCCCCTCGTCCCGGGGCACCCAGACGCGGGTCGGACCCCCGCAGCACCCCCGTGCACCCATGGGTGCCACCCAGCCTGTGCTCCGTACTGAGCACCGAGGGCGCGTTGCCGCCGCCACCCCCCGGTACCGGGGCTCCCCGTGGCACACGGGCTGTTGCGTTTCCAGTAACTCTCCCAGTATCGGCCAGCGCAGGGCAGCGGGAGCAGGGGGCTCGGGGGGCGGCAGCGCCGCCAGCCCACGGGCAGGGGGAAGGGCCCTTGTCGGGCGGCGCAGCCCGGGCGCTGCGAAAGCGCTGATATTTCTTATCGCGCCTTGCAGCAACTTCCCCTCCTCGCCTGCGGTCACGGCGCTCGCTGCGCGCAGGGGAAGTGGCGGCCAGGCCGGCTGCCTTCGGCCTGCGCCATGTTTAAAGGGGACGAGCTCCCGCCGGCGCCTCGGCCGCTGCAGCCAGCTCTGCGCCGGGGGCAGGCAGCCGCCCGCTGCCCGGCCATGCCCGCCTGGCTCCCGTCCACCCCGCACCGCGTGGGCCTGAGAGCTGCGCTGGGGGAGGAGGAGGAAGAGCAAGGGGGTGGTCTCACCCAAAGTCTCCCTGAGGCCCCTCCGCTGCCCTGGGGCCAGTGGGAAAGGGGGCCTGTTAGCCACCGGGTCCACAGCCGCCATGGCACAGAGACAGCCAGCGGCATCTCTCGGCCACCGTTGTGCCAGACCCCAACAGAACTGTGCCCCAGTCATGACACTGTTAACGCTGGAGCCTAATGACTGCGTTCTCAACACAAGCCACCTCTGAGAACAGGGGACAGAGGCTCAGGGATGGGCACAGCCCGCTCTGATTTGCAGCGCAAGGGGGTGGCCTCAAAAAAGACCCCTGGGACAGAGGGCTCCGACCTGGGCAATGCTCCTGGAGAGCGCGGGGAGGGCCGCCACTGCACCAGGAAACATCAAGGGTGCCAAAACCAGCTCCCGAGAGCTTTTTGTATGGGCAGAGCATCGATCCCCGCTGTCCTGCCGGGCACAACGGGGCACAAGGAAGAACTGCAGCACCTGTGGCATGGCCGAGCGCCCGCCTCTGCGCCCAAAAGAGAGGGGCTGCCCGCAGGGCTGCGCTCTGGGTGAGCCCCGTCCCATCGGGCTGAGCCACGTTTCCCCACCGGGCAGCGGGATGCCGGCGCCGGGCGGGATGGTGGGGTGGGCTCCCGGTGCGCGCCCTGCCTGACCCCGCTGCCCGCATCCTGCCTGTTCCCCTGGGAAGCGCCGCTGCCGGCGGGGCCGGGGTTGGAGCGAGGCCGTTAAAAGTGAGTCAACTAGAAACTGCCGGGTGAAACAGGCGGCGAGCGGGAGGCAAATGAGAGCGCGAAGGGAAACCTCAAAAAGCCGAAGTGACGCGCCGGGGCGGGCGCGGGGGGACACACGGGTTAACGCGGGCGCCGCGCTTTGCCCATATATAGACAAATCGTGGCCCGTCTGCGCCAATGACGGGCGCGGGACCGTTGGGCTGGCTCCGGCGGGGCACAAAGTGCCCCGTCATTTTCCATGTCACCTGCTGCAACCGGTCTCGCAGGTGGGGGAAGGGGAGGCCACGGGTCGGGGGGCCCCCGGCGCCCCCAGAGAGGCCCCTCCATGGCACCCTGCGCTGCACTGCGGCGGCACAGATGGGCGGCTCCTGTTTTTCCCCTTTCCTGCCTTAATCCAAGGGTTGCGTGACTTCCCGGGGTGCTCGGCACCAGGGTGGGCCCGTTTGGGATGGAGGATGCTCCAGGATGGAGCTCGGCAGTGATACAGGGAAGGAGGGATGAAAACCGCCCCGCCAGGCTGTGGACCCCCCAGTGCAGGACGGGCTCAGGAGATGCGGGGCTGAGCTCTGTGGTGACAGTCCCTCCTTCACCAGTGGTCTCTGCCCCCCACCCCCGCCAGGACAAGGCACGGGAAGAGTTGAGCCCCTCTGAGGTCCAGAGACCCCAAGGAGTGGGGACAGGCACCCAGGTCTGCCAGGAAGTATCCCCCACAAACCTGGCAGTGATGGCACCTTTCCAGAGCAGGATGGGCCAGGCGATGCCGGGGCAGCAGCGTCAGAGCCCCCAGCCTGGCTGAGGGGGCAGATCCTGAGGCCACCAGGGCGTGCTGGCACCTGGCCCTGCACCACATGCCCGGGCTCTTTGGGGACCCACCAGAGGAGGTGTGATGTGCTCATCCGGTGCGTGCCCCAGCGCTCTGCCTGGGCGCTCAGCAGCTCTGCCATGACTGCCCGTGCGGGAGGACCACTCCCATGGAGGGGACAAAGCCCCTTCCAGCCCAGCACGTGCTTTGGGCAGAGCCTGGGTGATGCACATCTGGCCAGGTGGAGGAAGTGCCACCTGGGATGCAGCAGGAGGTCCAGGAGAGCTGGTGGTGGGGTAGATACTGTCAGGTTCCCAAATCCCTCCTATGACTTCAGCTGTGGTCTCACTTTGCTATTTGTCCTAAGGAAATGTGCCCTCAGCACCCCCATAGCCCTCCACCATCGGGGTGAAACCCCACTCTGCCCCACCAACCTTTGGTGTCTCCCCTTCCCGTGATGCAGAGCTGCAGGAGCAGACCGGGGAGGTGAGACATCTCAGCCCAGAGGAGTTTTGGGACCCTCCACCAGCTTCTTGTGTGTCCCCCCCGGCCCAGCCACCAAAACCCCAAAGCTGTAGGCAGACCAGTAAGTTTATAGGGGTCCACCATGAAACAGCTGATGGCCTCTTTGCAGACAGCATCAGGCATGCAAGGGGTGGCAATACCTTCTTTTGCAGGCCCTTTTTCAGGAACCCATAGCCCACCAGCCTGGCCCTCCTACACAAAGCCTCCCCCTTCCACTGCAATTCCTGAGGGTCAAACACCCGGGGGACCCATAATACGTCAGAGCTCCCAGTTTTTCCTGCAGATCCCCTCAGCAGGGAACACGTCCCGGTTCCTCGCCCACCCACCTCCATCACCAGTGCACCAGGCACCCCTTGGGACGGCGCACGTGGCAGCCGTGACTCCTTTCTGCCACGCTCTGAAAGCTTCCGTAGCTGCCTGCACCTCCGAAAACTGCACCCATCCCCTCCGCAGCCCGTCCGAACGGCTGCTGCCGAAAGCTGCCCATGGGCCCCCTCCTCTCCCCGCCACATCAGACACGCTCGGGCACCTCGGTGGCTTCTGCCCACAGGCCCTGACGCAGAGGTGATGGGCAGGGTGGGCTGCCCGTTAACGGCGTGCACCGGGGGGCTTCGCCATCCTCGCTCCAGCAGTGCCTCACCCCGGCCCCGGGCAGGCAGCACGGGTACCGGGAGGACAACGCAGGTCTGCCCCTGCACCTCCACCCTGCCGAGGTCTCCTCAGCCAGTTGCCAAGGAAAACTATTTTAATTCGGGGTTTGTTTTTATCCTTCCCCCCCACCCCCAGCACCTACCACTGAGGGTCCCCAAGCCCCCGCGGCAGACCCCGCACCGGCCCCCGTCAGGCACGGCTGAGAGGCAGTTAGGGATGTCCCACTCCACACGCTGGAAGGCAGCGAGCGAAAGCGGATTTGGGGGCGAAGCGGACCTGATGCCGCTGCAGCCGGCCCCGAGGCGGCACCTCTGCCTGCTGCCCTTCGCACCAGCACAGAGGTGACAACGGGGGAGGATGCCACAGCCGTGCACAGAGCATCCATGGGAGGATGCTCTATCTCTGGGGGGGGGGGTGTCACCACCTCACCCACAGCCCCCCTTGGCCGGAGCCCGACACACTCTAACACCCGTCCCCCTTCAGCTGAAGCCCAGATTGCCCAAGCTACGAGACAAAGGCCAACGTGAACCGCTTTCCTCCCCGGGCGGTGGGGAGCGGCGTGCGTGGGCAGGTCCCCCCCGTCCCCGGGGGCGGCACGCGTTGGGGCCCCCCGCGCAGGTGGGGGCGGCTCGGCCGGGCATTTCCCAGCGCCGCCGGCAGCTGCTTCACGTAGAAAAACCGTGTGCTCTGCGGTTTTGGAAAGTCACTTTTCTCGCCCGGAGGGAGAGCCGGGGTATCGGTTCTCCAAACCCGCACGAAGAAATCCACTGGTTCGTGGTTCCTGCCCCGACACCCCCCCCCCCNGATTTTCAGGCCTGGCTGAAATATTTTAGCGTCATTTGGTGCAGGGGGAGGAGCCATCTTAAATTGACTCAGATCTACAGCTCCCTGCCCGGTTGACGCTTTCTCTCCCGATAACAGCCCGGGCTGCCGCCGCCACCGCCGCACATTTTTCCTCCAATTTTTTCAACGTGAGAGCTCCCTGACCTACTTTTCCTCGGCAAATAAAGCTCCGCATCCGTTTGCTTTTTGCCGCTACAAACCCCAGGCAGCTGCGGGGCCGGAGCCTAACCGAAACGGCTCATTTCAGGTGCTTTGCAGAGGTCCGACGCTCGGCTCCGGCAGCCTGGGAGCGATGAATCACTGGGGCGGCGTGGGCTGGGAGATGCGGTGCATGTGTGGGCGAGCGAGCGAGCTCGCTTCGCAGGGAAGCGGCTCTCCGAGCCAGCCCGATGAGAGGCACCGCGTTCTTGGAAGCGCTGCGAGCTGCGGCAGGCAGAGGAGGTGCAGCTCGCTCTGCAAGACCCCCGGCGTTCAGCCCCCCGGCCTCGCCGTCCTGGCTCGGTTGCCCCTGCACCGCAGCTGCCGCCGGTCTTAACTCTGTATAACCCAGAGGGGCTGCACTTCTTAGCACGGGGTGAGGTCCCTGGGGGGGTTACAAGTCCCCTCACTTTCCCCCCCCGAGAGGCACAGTGACAACGCACGCCGCTCCCCGGGGACAATTCCCTAAGCAAAGCCCCCAGTGCCGGGCAGCGACTGTGTCACCGCAGGACTGCAGCGTCCCCGGGGGGTGACGGGAACCACCGTGCCTGCTGACCCGCACCCAGAGCCGGCTGAACAAGCCCACCCTGCCCAGGGCCCTGCGCAGAGCCCTCTTGTCACCTCCCCTGCGCCATAGGGCCAGGGGACGAGGTGGCCTGGGACTGGGGAAGGGGTCCTGATGCGTCTCCAGCTTCAGAGCAGCTCCATCGTGGCCATCCCCATCCCTGGAGTCGGAGAAGGGGGGCACGGCCTGGGAAACTGGTAGGGAACGGAAGGCGCTGTGAAACGAAGCAGAAAATGGAGATGTGCCTCAGGTCTCTCTTGCTCAGGTCCCTCTCGAGCAGCTTCACCCCAGCCCGTCACCAGGCTCAGCCCCTCTCCGCAAAGCCGTGCTGCCACCCCGCGGCACTGGGAGGGTGAGGCTGAGAGGGCCGGGCATGGCCAGGGTGGTTGTCCTCCATCATCCCCACCATCCTTCCAACCTGGCTGGAGCCAAAACCTCGCTCCCCAGACCCGTCTCCCTCCAGCTGGAGGAAGAGCCGCCTGGCGCATCCTCCCTGATCCCTTTCAACCTGAACCTCGTCAGCTCTTCTCAACCTCACGCCGCTGCCCATCCTGCAGCTTTCCGGGACTGTTCCCCAGGGGACAAAGGCACCCCAGGGCGATGCCAGCTCACCCCGTGCCTCTCACAGCACAGCCAGGATGAAATCACCCTCCAGGGCCGGCAGGTCCATGCCTGAGATGTCCAAACCTGAGCGCACCCTGCAGAGTCACGTCCCGGGCTGCCGGGACAGTCACACCTCTCGCCCGCAGACCTGACCTACCGGGCATTTCCAAGCTACATCTCCTTGGTCTCTGCAACCAAGAGAGCCTGGAGGATAATTATCAGGTAACTCAAGCGCTTTGGATGGGCACCAGGGATGTGTGAAAGCCACGGCCAACTCCCTCCTCTGCCTGAGGACATGAACCTGCTGCTCCATCTTCCCAAGAAGAGCCTCTAACCCCGGGGCCAGGGGCCGAAGCACTCTCAGCTCTTCCCACAAAAGGTGATGTGCACCTGGAGACATCTGCTGAAGCCCAGAGCCCACCACCAACTTGCTGGAGCCCAGAGCCAACCGCCAGCTTGACTTGGTCTGGTCTGCACCCAGCAAATACTCTGGACTTCGGCATCATGTCTGCACATTCCCAAGAGAAACGTGGTTGAAGACATCTTTCTCTGCAGTGTTTTCGTCTCAACTAACACCGCAGCCCCCCTGCAGCCCCCCTGCACTCACAGCAATCTTCTCCAGCCACACGTCTGCTCCCAAACCCCGCAGGAAGCTGTGCTCTGGCTGACCCGCAGTGCCTGGGGCTCTTCCAGGGCCAGCTCTACAAAGCAGAGCAGGACAGAGAGCAGGTTCCCTCCGCGCTCCTGACAGTGTCACTCCCCTGCAGCGATGCATTCCCTTTGCTGCAGTCACTTTCGCCCCAGATCAAATGCAGCTTTTAGGCTGTATTGGTTTTCCACTATTTGCCGAAAGAAAACAAAAATTGGGCTTTCCAGCTGCAGGATTATCTCAGAAAAAAAAAAAAATGCTTATTTCACAGGGCTACTGATCTAGGACTCTGCCCTTGGGCAAGGCACCTTTGTGATTGGTGGCTGCTGCTGAACTGGAAGAAATTAAGCAGGAGCCATCAGGTAAGGAGACCAAATCTCTCAGGAACCCATGCAACGCAGACGCTACCCAAGCTGACACTCACGATGTGCACAGCGACAGCCAGACCTCTACATGCATGAAGCTGGATGGGTGTTTCCACCCCTGCTGGTCCATCCCTCCCCTCCGCAAGGCCCGGTGCTGCCTCCCAGCCACACCAGCAATGGGCTCATCTCGCTCTGCATGCCCTGGAAGCCAGCAACGGCCAGCTGGAGGTCCTTCAAGCCTGCTTCCATGTCCCTCATACAGGACCCTGCAGGCCCAGGCCACCATGGTAATTACCTCTACATGAAATACTTAACATCATCTTACCCGTTCCATCCAGCCGTGAGCTGCAAGGCACAAATTGCTAGTCTGCTTGTTCCCTACAGCACAGGACACCCCAATTCAGCTGGGGCAGGATCCCCTTTATAGACAGGAATGTGGTCCACGGCATAAGAAGTGATGGCAGTTGTAGGCTCCAAACAGTTTGGCAGGCAGGGGGCTGAGCGCGAACCCCCTCACCACACCATCCGCTCCCCACAGCGGGTGAAACTGCTGACCGAGCGTACGAGTTGGACTCGACTCTGCCCAAGGAGCACATTTTATTGAAATATTTACACAGCTATCCCTTATCCCAGATCTCCTCTTCTCTGCACCGACTAAAAAAACTTGTGCAGCACCATTAAGCACCAATCTCCCAGACCTGCTCCCGCCCTCGCCCTTGTCAAGGCTCAAAAAGGTTTCCCCGATCTGTGTGGGCACACCGTGGCACGGCAGAGTCCAGAGGAGCCGGAGGAGCCGAGCCAGCAGGCTCCCTCCGCGTCCAGGCTCGCTGTCCCACATGCTAAAGCTAAAAGGTTTTGGAGCAGCGCCCCGCATGCCCGCTGCCTCTCCCAACGCGGCACCGGGGAATCCTCCGGGCGGCACAAGAGCCCCTTAGGTTTTTATAGCTGTGTCTCGGGACTTGTAAGCCACGCCACGGCTCTTCAGCTCTCGGACGATGCCTGCAGCAAGGAGACAAACACATTTCAGTATTCGGTAGGGGTGAGGAGCCCTGAAAAAAATCTGGTTGCTCTGTCACGTAGCCTCCATTGCAGAGATCACAAACTGGACAATCATCTTCTTCATTTCTTCTAACAGAACCATAACTCTGTTCTGTTAGAACAGAGTGCTCCCTCTTCCAGTTCAAATGCCTGGAGAGAGCTCCCAAACATCAACTCTTGTTTTGCCTCGGGAAAGAACCAGGTAGAGATTTTATTTACATTATTTCCTACCTGAAAACATTTGAGTATTATGACTGTACTGAACAGGCCAAGCTCTTGAGGCTAATTCTTAAAACTTTCGGTCACCTCTGTGACCTGCCTGCATGTCCCACCTTCTCAGTAACCCCTTCAGAACAGGGATAGCAAAAGAGCACCACGGCGTTCCGCGCAGCTCTCACCAGTGCCAGGCACCAAGGGACAGCCAAATGACAGCTAGTGGGGCCTGGGAGCGCAGCCTGCGGGTTACCGCACTCCCCAGCCCTCGCACTCCTCCCCGTGATGAGAGGACGGGCTGAGCGAGGCTGAAGACAGCATCTCCCACCTGCACTCCCTCTGCCTCCTGCCCTGCACTCCCTGCCAGCACCTGCATCCAGCTCCCACCATCATCTGCTGCACTCTGGTTATTTTGGATGTGCCCAAAGCTGTGCTGGCAGCCCTCGGCTTCAAGCCTCATGATGTTCCAGCTCCTTCCCAACACAGATGGCGGAGCTCTGGTCAGAAATAAGGCGCCTGGGATTCCAGACGTGAGCAGAGCTTTCACCCCGGAGATATGGGATTGCAGCGCTCCTGGGAAGGGGCACAGGGCTGGAGTCTGCTCTGGTGCTACGACAGGGCTCTCGGCTAGACGGATGATGCAGTTTCTGCATTACAGAGATAAAGCCAACCCTTTTCACCCTCCACTCCCTTTCTAAAGGCACAAGACTCACCTTAATGTAAGCCCTCAGTGCAGCACAATGATGGAAAGAGGCATCTGCTCACCAAGACTGCTGTAACAGCACCCTGTCCTGCAAAACTCTTTTCTATGGACAAACCTTCATGTTTCCCTGCAGCTGAACGGTTGGTTTGAAATGCACGCACTTTCTGGAGTCAGAAGCACAGTTTAAGCACAGTTTATCCCGCTGATGGCCTGCCTGGTATGACAGGTTTTAGTCAGCAGCATCTTCAATATCAACTTCTGGCCAGCAGAGCCCTGAATGACTGCAGGTACCTGTCTGCCGAACCCCAAAACCACCCTCCCATTCAGCACCTCCTTCTTGCAGTCACCTTGCTAAATCCCTCCGGTTTGGTATGGTATGTGCTCTGTTCACAACACAGAGTATTCACTGAACCCCCAAATCCTGATTTATCATGCAGGTACAGCGCAATGCTGTACCAGTTTGTCACCTCGGAAAGATAGCTACAGCCCCAACACCTAAACATACAGAATAATCCCTCGGCTGCCATCCACACAGGAATCTCCCCTCACACAAGTTGGCAGCGCTACCTTGGGGCAGGCGGCCAGTCACAGACACTGCGTAGACACCCGGCTTGAAGTTACCTGGGGGAAAGAAAACACCGAATTACCCTGCACGGGTGGGCGAGCATCCCTGCCCGCCTCCGCAGGTGCCCCCATTGGGAGCAGAAACCCCCTCGGCAGCCCGAACAGCAACTCCTGCTGTCCCAGAGAAAGGTTTGCTGGAGAAAAGGGATCTCCAGCTCCCAAACTGGCTGGGAAGAACCCACTCACTGATTCGCTGCCACTTGGAGACCCAGCTGTCCTCAGGGCTCATCATGGCGATGATCCTGTGGTGGAAAGAAAAGGGTTGTCACAAAACCTCTAGGTTTCGAACCCAGGTGGGCTCGTACAGTTGATGAATGGGGGACGGGTGAGGATGGCCCCAGGAGCAGGAGCCTGTCCCCGGGTCAGCAGACCTTGATAGCGCCAAACTGCTCTCAAACAAGGACAACAGGAGTCTTGAGATAAGAGAATGATAAATTTCTGCTTTCATATGTAAAGTTAGGAGTAAAGAATGACTGACTCATCATTCACCGTGGTTTCTTCTTTGTTATTATTTGGTATATACGACCCGGCTTACTCCTCCAAACATGTGCCAGCTTTGCGGAGCTACCGCCCGGCGCCCATCTCTACGTAGACACAAAATAACCAAGTATCTCGACTCCATACGTGTGGACCGGGTGAAGAACCCCGCTGTGGGACCACAATCCCGGGGGAGGGATGGCGGCCGGGGGACGTTTCCCGGCCAGGTGCCACCAGGGCCTGCCCAGGCACCCCGGGGGAGGGCGGCCAAGCCCGGGCCCCACTCACCCGTCGAAGGAGGAGCTGGTGCAGTCGTAAACCATCTCCCGGTTGCCCTTCATCTGCAGGTAGGCATCGCAGTTGTCGCAGCCATCGTACTCGAACTGGTCGATGGTCTGAGGGGAGGCGGGGGGGGGTGCGGACAGAGGAGTCAGCGCGGGGATGGAGGAGGAAGGCCGGGCCGGGCCTGCGGGGAACCGCGGAGGGAACGCCGGGGAAGCCCCGAAGGATGCCCTAGGAAGGGAGAAGCAGCTCGGGGAGCGGTACGGCTCGTACCTTGACGAGGGAACAGAGCAGACAGGCGCGGAGGTGCCGCAGATCCTTGGGGACGGTCTCCAGCGCCATCTTGGAGCGGCCGCGCAGGCGCAGTAGACCGGGGGGGGGGGAAGGGGGGGGGGG
>VUYV01000142.1:679134-703665 GCA_008711295.1 Anarhynchus alexandrinus
CCGGGGCCGAGGCCTGGAGCTAAAATCTAAACGATTTATTTCCATGGGATTTAAAAGGAGATAAGAGCCCCGGTAGGGGGCTGGGTACGACGAACAAACCCCCCAAAAAAAAGCAGGCGAGCAGACCGGGGTTAGGTGGATAAATATATTAGTAAATAAATATATTTCTGAGCACATCGGCAATATTCACACATCTTTGTCTCTATCGGACATAAATACACAGTTTTTGCATATATATAAAATGTATTCTTCCTCTTTTTTTTTTTTTTTTTTTTGTTTTTTTTCTTTNTTATGTTTAAGGGGGGAGGGGGGGGTGTCATAATTTATTTCGAAGCCCCGAGAGCCAGGACAGACTCGGCAAAAAACGACGACAACAAAAAAAAACCAAACCTATATTCACATTTCAAAAGGATCTGAATGTTATAAAAAGGGAGAGCAGAAGCTCTGTGCGGGAAGAAGAGGTCCAGCCAGCCCGGCCCAGGTCCCCATCCCGGTTGGGTCCTGGGAAGACGGCGTTCCCTGGGGAAAGGCTTCGGTTTCGGAGACAGGCAGTTCGGGATGCTTTGGCTTCCATCAGTTTTCAGCTGGGACTTTGGACGCAACGAAGGAAAACGAGCTCCGCTTCATTGCAGTGATGCTGAAGAAACGCGGTGACGGGTACCGAGCGCTCAAAAGCATCGCCCAGAAGCGAGAGGTGCAGGAACTCGGAGGAGCCGTTCCCCATTTTCTCAGATATTGCTTCTTCCCTTCCAGGCAGCCAAGGATGGTAGTCCATCTACTGAACAGGATCTTAAAAACCACCTTCCTGGAGAGTTCCTCCCTCTCCTCCCACCTGAGAACCCACCGAGACAGACCCGCACGCTCTCATTCAGCTCAGCAAGCCCCGGGGAGGGAGCCCAGCATTTAGGATGGCCATTTTTGAGATGAAAAGGAGCAGCAGCATGACATCAGGAGAGGAAAACACTCTAAAGCAGGCATTGCCCTGCGCAGCCTGGTAATACTGCAGTAGGGAGTGGAAAGGGTGCGTTAGTGCTGACCACTTTCTCCAAGAAGCTTGGGGCTTGCCACAGATTCAGAGACCTCCTGGTTTCTAAGGATAAGGAAGGAAAGCAAGGAGGACTTTTAGACTGCAAACGAGATGCTCGTTCCTTTGAGGCAGTGAAATGCATCCCTGGAGGCTCTCAGCCTTCTTGACTCCTAAAGAAAGAAGTGGGAGCATCCTGGACTTCATGATCCTCCCCTCTCTAAAGTCACCCGAGCCCTCCAGGATGGTCAAGGACGCAGGGAGCTGGTTGAGACCAGCCACGGACCACGTGCACAAGAAGTTGAACAGGAGGAATCTAGACCTACTCCTGGGTTTTTTTTTCTCTAGTTTAAGACTGACTTCCCTGCAAGGGGGGAAACGTCTGAGCTTGTGTCTTCTGCTTGCTCTGTAGGACAAGCAAGAAGAGGCTGGAAAGCTTAAAATATAATTCTGCTGGGTTCTTTGATGAAAGAAATTCAGCTTTTCTCTAGACTGAAAGGTCCTGCAGTGGCTCGGTCACAGGAGACAAGAAATGAACACTACTAGCAAGGGAATAACGTTTTGCTTTAAAACAGTGCTATTGGCTGACTTGTAATACCATCACTTGAATGTCAGTGACTGATTAGCAGCTGGGACAAAGATGCCTTTTTCAAAGACGAAGAGCAGCAAACCCTGTAAAAAGCCCATAAAACCCCTGTAAAACCTCCCCAACAAAGGAAGCGAGAGGCAGGATTATCCTGAACTGGGACTACATAACCAGTGCGCTGTCTTGAGCTGGAGCTGCTGCTTCAAAGGAAGACACAGAAAGCTTATTGAGCACTGAGCAGATGAGGGAGGTCTGTCCCTACAGCAGGTTTCAAATTGTCAGGAGTTACCTTCAGCTCCAGTGTTGTAGCCTCACCAATGCTTCGTTAGCATTAACTCTGGAAACGCTTGGTGCCATCTAAATATGCACTTCACGTGGGAATCTAGCTAATTCTTTGGCCTGAACGATCATTTAGGGCAATGAACTCGGCAGTCTAATCCCTGCTCTATGAAAACTGTTTGGGTGCTATATGTTTTGAATTTGGCAGGTTTTATTTTACTTTAATGTCCCCAAATTATGAGATCTAGGAAATAAGAACTAAGTGATGTTCAAAAAAACAACTCACAAATGGGAAGGGGAAAAAATTAACCGAGACCCTAGGAATTTCTTAAGTTTTCTCTCTCCATCATCAAAATGTTAGAAAAGGCAGAAGGATATTTTGAAAAATTCCTTCACAAGATCATTTCGGGCGTCTCAGAAACACAAAGATAAGGCTGGGTGATGGGTGGGGGCTCTGCTCTGCATTTATTAGGGATGCTTTTGCTGGGAATTTTTGCTGTGTCTTGGGGCAGTGAGAGAGGAAGGAGAGAAGCAGGAGCCATGCGAACTCAGGGGTTTTCCATGACTCTTCTGACGGGGGCATCTCAGGTCTGAAACAGGCTCAACAAATGAGTTGCTCTTAACAGCGCTGGCCATCACACCTATTTTGAGGGTAGGTGGAGGAGTTAGAGGATGAGTGAGAGACTTGTTCACATTGCCAGATGAAAGGGTGGATTCTTTGCAATGGAAAGAGTCTGACCCAGCACCTTCCCAGAAATGCTGACATTGTCCCCGTGTCTTCACCTCTCCTGCTTCTGACAAAACGCCGCACATGGCCGAGATGGCATCAGCTGAGGGACAATGAAGTGATCAAAAGTGGTAAGAGCTGTGGGTTTCCAATGAAGTCAGAAGCAGCACCTTGCAGGGCAGACCTGTGAGTGGTGAGATGGAGAATAGCTTGTTCCTGTGTCTGAAATAAGAGTGGAAAAGTTAAAATGAAGAAGTCTGGCTTTTGACCTAAGCAAGGAAATGAAGTCAGGAGCTACCAGGCCACAGAAAGTCATTTCTGCAGCTTTTGGTCTCGAAGGCTTGTTTATTTTTGAAGTGTTTAGCAAAACCTTCTGTGGCATGAACATGCCAAAATAGCAGCTTGCACTCACTCCGCGAGCTCTCCAGCTGGTGACTCCCAAGACCGGTCTCCGAGCGAGCCAGCCCACGCAGACAGATGCCACAGGATGAAGATGGGCTGCCTGTGCCTTCAAAGGAGAAGGGGACCTGGAGGACACGGCTCTGTGTTTGCGTGACCATCGCAACGTGGGAACATGTGAGGAGACCACAAGTGTCACGTTGCTTATTTGCAGTCTGCATCTTGGTGTGGGCCGTGCAGGTCAGGGCTGGTTATTACGCCGTTGCCTGTGCAGGGAGCAAGACGTGAGCTCCTCTACGGCTGGTACGCTGAACATCTTTGTCCACTCCAGCTCTCCAGTAAGCAAACAGGCCAGTGTTTTATTAAACTGAGTGTTCATGGACATCCTGGACCTCCTCTTCAGACCCTGCATTCAAAGAAAAGGAAAAAGAAAGGTGTCAGCTACAACTCGCTGAGCATTCCCGGACTCTGCAGCTGCTGGGGCCTCGACCCTGCGATACAGAGAACAGATGCTGCAGTGAAAGCCACTAAGTTGCTCCCAATATTTTGGAGGGACTTTTCTGGCCACCTCCCCAATCAGTTTATTCCTCTAAGTTAAAGCACAATGAAACGTAAAGATAAGACGTCAAGCCACTCTTTAAGTATTTCAGAAGATACAGGCTAAGGGCATGGTGCACCCCGGGATTCACATCGCTACTAGATGTTTGCTTTTGAGGCTTTTTGATGTTTGCTCTTTGAGGAAAATATCTACAGCCGTTTTAAAAATTATTAGCAACAGAAAATAACACCGATTCATATTCACACGGGGCCACGGCAGCACCTTCCAGGGACAGGGGACGACATCATCAGAAACTCCAGACAACAGAAGTGGACTGCAAGTGGTGTGCGTGCGCAAGAAAGGGATGGCACATGCATTTCACCGCGTTCAAGAAGTTGCACAAATTGCTTCCGAGTCCCAAACAAGCCAAACCCAGCAAGTGGTGGTCGGCTGCAAATACCAACCCCTCATGCCCAGCAGGGACTGCAGTTCACGCTCTTCTCCAGCCCCTTCCGCCTGGTGAATTATTGACAGGCAAGTGCTGCGTAGTTTTACTTTGAAACATTCAACATAAGGGCTGCCTAGAAACGCTGCACCCGGACTTGCTGCTTCAGATAGTCCCTTTCTCTCCAAGTGACTGAGTGTTGACGCACAAACCACGGTCCCTTTCCCACACGTCTCCCAGTCCTGCCCAGAGCTCTCACGCAGGGTCAGCGTAGCCCAGTAAAGGCATACGTGCATTATTTTTCACATTTCGCTTTTTCTTAAATGTTCCCGAGATCAAAAGGAAACAAATGCCCATGTAGGTATTGACAGAGAGCAATTCAAAACAGTCACAGCAAATTCTTGTTTGTTATACATCACCAGCTGTAGGAACAGGACCTCTGAAAATTAAATATATGGGAAGAAAATAAACAAATGAGATTCTGCTTTGAAAATGCAGCAAATTGATGCGGGAAAATTAATGCACAGACACAGTGTTACACATATACATGTGTGTGCAGGCATGGCCAAAGCACCAGCAGAGTTTGAGCGTATCTGGCATTTGTGATTTGTGTCACGGGTACACTGAATAACCCATTGCCAACTGCTTCTTACGTACACCAGCTTCCGTGCAACGCAAAAGATACAGCTTCCATCACTCTGCGATCAGTCAGACGCCCCGAGTCTCAAATAGCATTATTAAAATCTTCTGAAAACCCAGCCTGTGTGAGTCCCCCCATTACACAAACAGAAAGGAAGGTTAAAAAAGGGTCTCGAATCGGGAGAGGCAGCAGAGCCTCCGCTGCGGAACCGGCCATCGAGACCCACACAATGACCTGCAGGAGCACACCTTGGTGATACAACAGAGATCTTGTTCTTTGGGTATTAGGTTTTAATGGTGGTCTTTTTCTGCCCTCTAATCCCTTTCCCCCCGCTCTCTAGTAAAGATCAAAGGCACGACATGAAAGGGAATGGCTAAGAGGATGAGCAGGAGATGGAGGAGAGGGGGAGGATGGTGGCAGCGTGCTACAGGAGGGGAGATTTCCCAGAAAGAGAAATGACAAGATTTCATCAGCCTGTGCTGGGAGTAACCTGGCTGTTCTGGGACGAGCGCTGTGCGTGCTGGGGTGGTTTAGGAAGCCATCTAGCTGCAATTCACTGCTAGTTGTCTGACTTCTCTTAAAAGGGTCCATTCAGCATTGCTTGAGGATTGATTTGTCGGTGAAACAACTCCCAGGTTGAGTCTCCCAGGCAAGAGAGGCCGGGATGTATCTTTATGCAAACCCCACCAAGAAAAGCTGGTGGAGGTGCGCAAGGAAGTGGCGTAAACTCCCAAGATCACGCAAAGCATCTCTGAGATCATCTGACCACATCACCCTGGCGATGGCTGCGGGCAGCGCTATTCCCTGCGATGCCAGTGCACGGCACTGCCTGCCCAAGCGGAGCATCTCGGGGGCTGTGGACCAAGGCTCAGCCTCCCCTTGCAGCTGGGCGAGGTAAGCGCACACCTGGAGGGTGCTGCATCCCGCGGGAGCACCGTCAGCTTCTGGAATCCCTGGTTTAGGGACTTCCTGAGCCAGGGAGGGTATTTGCATCTCTGCATTTGAGAGCTCTTGATCTAGGCTCTCGAACCCATTTTACTTCTGGCACCTACGTCCTCTGGGCAAGGAGCACCACTTTCATTACACACTGTGTGTTACCTTATTGGGTGTTCCAAAGCTTCTGGGTCCCGTTTGATGCCACCACCTATTTTGTTATAAGCACCCGTGAGTGTCTCTTATCTGCCTTCTCCCCTGCTCTCCGGATTTCATATCCTGTCTTTCATATCCTCGGCTAATCATCTTTTTCCCACATGAAAGCCTCTATATTCTTTCTGTTGTCTCAGAAAAAAACCTCATCACTGTGATTGTACTCGATACCTTTCTGCAATTCTCCCAAGTCTGCTGTATCTGTTTTTGAGAAGCAGTGATCAGTGATGGATCCTAGCTGTGAAAGCACCACAAGCTTACGCAGATGCATAACGGCACTTTCTGCTTGTCCAACGTTTGTTCCCAGCCAGCTCCGAATAATAATTGGATTTTTACTTTGAAGCAGTCCTGCTCGTGTGTGGCATTTTGTGCTACTTACACGGGATTTCATCCACCACCCCATTGCCTGATAACGCAGCAATGGAAGATCCTTCTGTAACGCTTTGTGACCAGTTTTAAAGCTGACAGTCCTGAAGGACTGTCTTTTATAAACTTTGCCATCTCCTCTCCTTGTCCAGGATATTTATGAGCTTGCTGAAAGGTGCAGGCAGTTGGAGAACTCCACGTTCCTCCGTTGAGTAACCTTCCTCCATTAAGACTGAACTGCACTTTGTCTCCTATTTTTTAGCAAGTTATTTACCTATGAGAGCACCTTCCCTTTTATGCTTTGAGAGCTTCGTTCCCCTAAAAGATCTGTGAGGCGTTATCTCTCTCTACAAAAGCTGTGTTGCCTCCTCCCCTGGTTTTCACATTTAGCCATGTGCCTACAAGTCAGACCCCGTATTTGAATTTTTAACAATTTGCTTGGCAGGAAAGTCAGGCTCATCGTTCTGTGGCTTCAGCTATTTCAAGCTGATATCGCCCTCAGCTCTTCCTTCTGGCTCTGGGCATGGGTAACAGATTGCAGTCGACGTTCGTGATTGAGCAGTTTTGTGCTTGAGCCCCTGCACGATGCCCGGGTGAGTGACCTGCAGCCCTGGCCATTTGTTACTATCCACTTTACTGATGTGCTTCAGAAACGCTCAAACTAATGAGCTGATTTATGAGGGATCCTCTACTCCATGCCCTGAACGGAGATGTACCAGGCTGGGAACCTCCTCAAGCACTTCCACGCTGATCACTAACGCAATAAATTCAGTTTGCTCTTCTGCTATGCAGTTACAGCCCTTGAACATCCCTCTTAGACCTGCGTTACTCCCTGGACCTGCAGAGCCTCTGGCAGCCTTCTCCCTTCTGATGGAGTTGAAAATGTTTGCATTAATACTCTCTCTTTTTCACAAGTTGTTCATAGAAATCTTCCCTGGCCTGCCTCACCGTGGCTCTGCACTTCGCTTTGCATCCAACTCTTTTCTGATGTCTTTGTCTCGCCACACCTTCGCTTTGGAAGAACAGCTTCTTGCTTCTAATTGCCCTCTCTGGTGCTCGGCCAGCCCTTTTCTGGGGCTGTAAATGATCCCTGTGCCCAAAAGCATCTTATTCTTTTGACTGCTTCTTTTGGTATTATTTGAAGAAGATTCTCATGTATATGTAGGCTCCTCTTTTGCAGCCTGTGCTAATGCAGTGTATTATAACCCTAATTCCATACTCCTCCTCCTTAGGCGCAATTGGGGATTTTTGTGTTACTTGTCATGGGACTTTACACTCCCCTTAACGCACGGTGTCCCTGCCCTGCCACCAGAAGAGACACACTCTTCTCCTCTCTGTAATTTCACCTGGGAATTACAGGGTCCCACTGTTTGTGGGTTTTTTTTTTTAAACTGGATTTCTGAAAAGTTTATGTCGAAACTTTAATTTAAAGCTGGGCTTTTTAATTCATCCACTTATATTTTTAGCCTTGCAACATTTATCTAAAGGCATATATGCATTTCTCCTTGGTGTCCTTGTCTACTTTTCGTGTCCTGCTTACATGGGACTGTCTGTTGAGATTGTTCTTTGCTCTGTTTACTTGTTCTCTATTGATTTACGTCCAGTCCCTTTCTCAGATAAAGAACCGATGTGATTATAACTCAGAAGTTGTGTTATGTCAACCGACGTCTTTTCAGTTTGATGGCTTTTCAGCATAAGCCCTGCATGAGCTCCTGCTCTCTTCCACTGTCCTCAGTTCCTAATAAAGTTAAATCCTTCCTTTCTACGTATTTTCTCAATCTTACACGGAGATTCTGACTCTCTGGCTGGTCCTCAAAGCATCCACAGAAGCTACTGCGATTAAATAGACATAGAGTCCCACTGTTTTCAAACACACTGGCCCTCCTAGCTCCTGGTAAAGGCAGGTAAGAGCGAACGAGGGCTGCATGTGCTCGGCAAAGCACGCTGGCACTGGCTCCGGGTGGGTGGCAGGGAGCCTTCCCCCATCACGCCATCAGGAGGTGGGCACAGATCTGGGCTGCTGGGACGTCTCCAAAGAGACAGAGGCATCACAGCAGGGGCCCTTGCAATGCCCTGGGCGCTGCAGCACCCAGCGCCCTGCCGTAGGTGCACAGACTCCTGCTCTGGTGGCCTGGGGAGTCCTCCCAGTTTCATTCTGAAACGGGAGCTCAAAGCAACTCCCGAGCAGCCTGCCCTCACGCCAGGAGGGCTCTCTCCACGTGGAGGTCCCCTGCTGGGAGGGCCGTGTCCTGGCCATATCGCTGCCCACCGCCTCCAACTCGGGGGACATCAGCACCCAGAGCTACCTGCAAACCAGAGAGACATCTCTGCACTGCTGCCTCCTTATCTCTCGAAACGGCAGCATCCCTCCGGGCCCTTTGAAGAACCTCCCGTATCACCTATCTGCAGTGTCAGGCACTTCTGCGCCTGGGAAAAAAAAAATAAATATATCTGTTCCTGGGAGTCTGGGAGCCCCGAGCGCCGCAGGCAGCCACCACCGTGCCCCATCCAGCCTCTCCCCCTTCCCTGCTGCCTCCTCGGCAGGCGCTCCAGCACCGGGAGCCTGGGTGTGGTGTAGGGCTGGATAGACGAGCATGGGGAGGAAGTTATTATCTCCGCGGCACAATGGGCACGGTGAGTCACGAGTTTAAGGGCAGCGTTTTAACAGAAATTAGGCAGCTAGATCTGTATTTGGTACCTAAATCAAAACGATTTGCCCGAGGAGCTGCAATGAGTCAGTGGCGGGGCGAGGAAGGGAGCCAGGCTCTGCTCGGAGCCAGCGCTGACTCGCAGGTTGCTGTACCCAGCGGAGCCCGAGAGAGCGAGACCTGGGAGCTAAACTCGGTGAGGTTCTTTCAAACAGCCTCGTCTCAAACGCATTTTTCCCTCTCTGTACAGCAGCCAGGCAAAGGGCCAAACTTTAATTACAACTGATTTCCAAAAGACACTAAAAAGCAACTCCCACGCAACAGAGGCAGGTGAGAACTGAGGGATGTGCAAATCCATAAACTCATTGAATCTGTTCTCCTACTACCATCGGCCACGCACACTTCCTTCCTTATTGATTCCGGTTAGCTGGCGTTGGCTAAACCGACGAGAGCCCAATAAGCCCTAACGATAACAACTCTGCCAGTAAGACATCCAGACTGATGCAAGGACACTTGAGAAACGTGGTCCCACCCCTTCCTTTGGGAGATATTCCGGCTGCTAGAGATCTTTAGTTAAAAATAGCCATCTTATTTCTCATTTGTATTCTTTTAGGACGAGACCGCAGGGTTTGGTGCACTCATTGACAGGCTTGCTAATTGTTCGAGCCATCACCTCCAGACAGGTGAGCTCTGAAACGCTTCTGTTGTCAGTGGTCCTGTAGGAAAGCCCATCGTGAAGGCACCCAGGTCTCCTGGCAGCCAGCGTGCCCTCAGCAAACCACCCTCATTCGCCTGCTCGCTGCAAGAAGAGGCCACCACCAGACTTACCCCGACCACCCTGCTGAGACGGGCAGTGAAGGTGAAGACTCAGACTGTGTCTGGGGGTGCCCGTCCCCGAGAAATCAGCAGGAACCGTGCGGTTTCCCTCCCGTCCCGACAACCCCTCCTCCTGCTTTTTCGGCTCTGAGCCGGACTGCGGCACTAAACACTTCCAGAGCGGCCGAGAGCCCGAGCCGCAGGGCGGGGGAGCGCTTGGGATCAGGGGCTGGACTTCGGGCGAGCAGCGGTAGCCAGCGGGGTGGCCGTGAGGAACGTGAGCATCGCAGGCTTTGGGCAGGGCTGAGTCCTTGGGCAGGAGAGCGGGGTCGGGCTCTAGGGGACACTTTCTTTTCCTTCGGTGATGACGGCTCTGTAAGCTGTGTCTCGGGGGCAGCGGGGCAGGGGATGTGCCAGCTGCTCCCGACTGTCTGTTGGCATCTACACTGAAGTCCAACCTGTTTGGAGAAGCGGAGGGGGCATGAGGGGGCTCCCGGCCCTGCTGGGGACAGGCTGGCTGTCCTGCCGGAGCTGCCTCCTGTGGCACAGCGCTGCTTTCCGGAGGCTGCTGACAGTGATGGCTTTTCTCAGTCCTCCTTTGTGTCCGAGCACCGTGGAAGCCAACCTTGGCCCCAGAGTACCGCGATTTGCGCTGCCCAGGCCCCTGCCCGGCCCGCCCGGGTGGACACTCCGCGTCTCGTCTGTAGTGATGGTGCTGGTGGTGGTGGTAGTGGACGTGGCTGAGGACCTGGGGCTTGGCCGGAACAGCACCCCCAGGCACCATCAGGTCCAAGGACCTGGGCCGCGTCTCCCTCAGCGCCCGCGGCGGCTCCTGCCCATTGTCCGTGGCGGGTCCCTCCGAGCTGCAGTACACGAAGGGGTCGTAGTCGCTGCTGAGGGAGCTGCGGAAAGTGGAGCAGCTGCCGTGGATGCCCTGCAGACTGACGTCCGTGCAGTTCAACATGGAGTCACTGGAGGATCCGTGGCAGGGCCCCGAGCTGGAGTCGCTGCCCGGCCCGTCCGCCAGGTACCCGCTGTGCTCCGTGAGATAGCTCTCCCCGGAGCCGCTGCTGTTGTGCTGGTGCCCGTGGCCGCCCCCCCGGCGCAGGGTGGGGGCACGGTGCTGCTTCTGCGCCAGGGCCGCCTTGAGCCCCAGGCAGGGGGGCTGGGGCTGGAGAGAACAAGTCCTGTGGGGTGGCAGCGTCTGCCCGCACGCCGAGGGGTTGGGATGCTGCTGGCCCAGCAAGCCGGGGGCCAGGGGGGACGGGTGGCCGCAGGCCAGCAGGGAGGTGGTTGGCCTGTAGGGCATGTAGTGGATGGTGCCAAAATCCAGCTGGGAGAGCTCTGGAGAGTGGAAGAAGGGGTTGCCATGGGCTGGCTCCGGGGGAAAGCTCCTGAGGTTCCTCTGAGGATACGCGTGTGGGAGGTGGTAAAGGGCATGTCCCGGGTGCTGGCGGAAAAGGTGGAGACGCCGTCCGGGCTCCATGTCCCGAGGGGCCAGCCTGGAGCCAGCGGCTGTGGTCTGGTCCACCGAGTCTCTGGCTGTGGAGAGAGAAGGCAGCATCCAGCATAAGTGCCACAGCCCAGCTGCAGTTCCTCCAGCACCGGCGAGCCTCCACTGCATCCCCACTGTGGTCCCACATCCCACCCGTGCCCCGCAACTCCTCACTGCCACCACCAAACCGTCTTGGTGGTCCTGCACACTCAGCACCCTCCCTGCTGCCCCGACCCTCAGGTCCCACCTCCCTTCCCTGCAGGTCCCAGCACTGGAAAGCTCTCCTCTTGGTGCAGGTCCCACCCAAGCCCAGCACCTCGCTGTATGCCGCGGGGGCTCACACGCACAGGGACCCCTCTCCATGCACACACCGCCCTGTACACCCACGGGCACAGAGACACGTGCTCCCGCTGACTGTATGCATCGCCCAAAGGTGCGTGGACCTCCTGGGCACAACCCCTCCACCCAACCCCGTCCCTGGCCGGGAAATGCTGTGTCTGAGCCCTACCAAGAATATTGAACATGCAAAGCGGACACGTGTGGTGTTGCTGCAGCCAGGGGTCAACACACTCCCGGTGAAACTCATGGGAACACGAGATGATCCGTAGTTCCTAGAGAGAGGTGGAGAGAAGAAGAGGAGTGTGAGCAAGGAGAACCATGTCCCAAGACTTGGATGGCTCCTTCTCGATGGACGCGAGCCTTGTAGGATGGAAAGGTGTCTAACGCAAGGGGTCTGCAGCCCAGCTTTGCCTGGAGGAGGCTGTGCAGCAGCCTGGCAGCTCTGGGTCTGCTCGCTGCGTCCAGCTCTGGGGTGTGAAGGTCCAGAGAGAGGTGCTCGCCCTCGGGAATAGGGGGGTTTCAGGCTGAGTGCTTTGGAGAAGCAAACCCCACTCTTGCCCTGCAGTTTCAACATGATGTATTCTGGACATTTTACCCTACAGCGACAGCTGGAGTCCCTTCTTCAGGGAATCTGAATCTGCAGGCAAGTGACTTCAGCAGGGGCAGGGCTTTTTTAGCCAAGGGGCAAGAGGACCTCCATCGATGCCAGTCCTTTCCCAGCCCTCCGGAGTTGCTAAAGGAAACATCCCAAGGGCCTCCCGCCCCTGCCAGACTGCTCAGCTCCCACCGGACGGCGGCTGGGAAGCTCCGAGCCGTGGCTAACCAGCAGCCGTGCCCGCAGCCTACCTGGCCCTCGCTGAACTCCTCCAGGCAAATCGCACAGACCGGGGCTGAGCTGCAGCTGCTGGCCGAGTCCCACCGCGACGCCTGCCGGCACCTTCCCTGGTACTTGCGCGTGGCCAGCTGCCCGATGGCCTGCATGGTCTGCTGCTGCAAGGAGTCCTGCCGGGGAGAAAGGAGGCTTTAAGGAGAGGCTCAGCCTTACGTTGCCATACTGCCCATTGCCCTTTTGTTTTCAAAATGGGATTATCAGGAATTTGGGGGCGCTACTCATTTCCAGAGGTGACTTTTTTGTCTAACCTGACTTAGCTTTGTCACCAGCAGGAGACAGCAGGCACTGGCCATTCAAAGTCACTCAGCAGTGCTGAATTTTTGAGCCCCAAAGGCTTATCTTTCTATAGGACAAATGGGGTATTTTCAAATAGGGAAACACATCTGACTCTGGAAAGATGATTTGGAACATAGGAGGTTCCGTTCAAATACACGGAAAAACTCCTTTCCGGTTGGGGTGGCAGAGCACTGCACAGGCTGCCCAGGGAGGTGGGGGAGNCTGGGCAGTCCTGCTTTGGCAGGGGAGTGGGGCTGGGTGATCTCTAGAGGTCCCTTCCAACTCTGAAAATTCCGTGATTCCATGATTATTTAATTTGTTAGTTTCTATTAAAATTAAAATCTTCTACTCTCTTGTGGGCCAGCTCTGCAGCTTTGGGTGCTGGGACAAGCTCTGCAAGGTGCTGGGACTGCGGGCTGCAGTGCTGGTGGGGCGGCAGGAGGAGAGCAAGGCCACCGCACGAGGGATGCTGCCGGCCCATCGCAGGATCACTCCGCTCATCCCTGCGCCGCTCCCGCCTCATGTGGCCACGTCTTCAGTTGACAGAGGCACATTTTGCCTCCCAAACTGTGTCTGTTACTGCCCTTCATGCGCTTCTGTTTGCTCAGAGACATCTGCTCTGCGAGATTCCTACCTGAGTCCTGTTCAGCTGGCACTTTGTGCGGACAACAAAAATCAAAATGATGACGACCACAGTGCTGACCACCGTGAGAAGAATCCAGACGTCGTAGTCCGGCTGTTGGATAAAACAGGAAAGAAATTACTCTTGTGTGGCAGGGATGGGAACGAGAGGCTAAGCAGGGGGATCCCCATCTCTTCCTGGCCATCAGCCTGTGAACACGGGATCCTTGGCCAAGCTCTACCTCCTTGCTCTTTACAGGTAAAAGACAAAGTGTTGAGTCTGTTCTGCACATTCCAGCAGGAATGGAATTTCTCTGCCTTGCAACACCTCAGCTCCCTAGAGGCCATGGTCCAAGGTAGCACACGATGAGGAAATCAAGGCTTGGTCTCACCTGAAGAGACAGGGAAACCCCTCACCTCCCTCCTGATGTTTATGCAAAAGAAGCTACATAAGCTGAAAGCTCTTTTGAGCCTTTATTTGCAGCACATCATCTGAATGCTGCAGACTGGCAGCTCCTGCAGAGGAGGAGCCTTGTCTCTGGGAAGGAAAGCTCAGCATCTTTGGGGAAGTCCTATTCCACGGCACAGCAGCTTGGGAGGGAGGATACAGAAGGCAGTGGGAATGGTGCCTCTCTCACCCAAGCTGGTGGCTCCTTGACCTCTATCTTCACGTGGGCCTCTCTGTTCTTGTTCACGACGCCCATGAGAAGCTCCGCATCGTGGCCCCTGATCAGAACCACAGGCTGACTCAGACCTCTGGGCTTTCTCAGCTGTAAAGAAACAAACATGGTGTGAGACGGTCCAGAACAGCCTGAATCAAGGACTATCCCACCCTCCCAGGCACGTCTGGTTCCTCTTGATGCTCCTTGCGCACACTTTAGAGACTGACTGCTCCCCCAAACTTGCACTATCCCTGTACGATGACATCAGATGGAAGCTCCTCCTCTTTTACCAACTCTTCAGCATGGCTTTCTTCATTTCCTCTGACGGTCCCTCCTCATGCACAACTGGGCACTGCTCAGTGTCTCCTGTACTCCCCTTCCAAGCCCCTCTGCAAAAGTTCTTGGTCTCTCCCCTTCCACGTGGTAACTGCCAACTGCACATTTTGGGGTGGGAGAGGGGCACTGTGGTTTAGCTGATAATATCAACGGGGTTTGTACCTGATCAGCAGCGCTTTCGTCATCGGTAATGTCAAAAAGGATCGCGCGGGCTCCACGCTCCCCCGCCAGCTTTGCCTGTCCAAAAGAACAGAAGCTTCAGTGGACATTTTGTATTGTACATCTGTATTAACATCTGCATTAACATCTACCATTTGGGTACGTGTCTGCCTCCCTGCCTCTTCACAGGAGAAAGAAGCACCTGCTGCTTAGATTGAGAAAATAGCGTACACCTTGGTTTCTGTACTCGCGTTGAGCTGCAGTGTCTGCTCTTCCTTGGTTCACCAATGGTTTCTCCCTATAGTTGTGGGGCCAAATTAGTTGGTGGGCTTACAGTCACAGCAACCCACAAACCCAAACACCAAATTCCCCAGCTGCCTGTGCCGTGTGCCCCTTCGCTTCAGAGCTGGATTTGCTCTGCCCCATTAGCACCGCTGACCGCTACGCAACGCTCCCGTCCCAGGACAGCAGAAACATCTGCAGGTCCCCACTCCTCACCGTGGCTGCGCCAGCCGTGGGCTGTCTATGGGCCTGGCTCCTACACACATTGCTCTCCCTGGTCCCCGTTCCCCACGTCCATCAGGGAGAAGCTCAGGTGATGCCTGGGCTGCGGGTCTGGTCTAGGATTAGGAGCGGGATGGCTTTTCACAGCCCGCTGGTTGCTGCGGTCCGTGGAGGACAGCTTTGAGACACCCCCCCCCAAAATGAGTGTACATGCCAGGCCGGTGAGGTCAAAGCACACTGCCTGCAGGACCTTGCGGGGTCACCCACGTCCTCCCGCCGAGCCCTTCGAGCCCTCCAGGCAGGCAGAGGCAGCCTCTTGTGAAAGGCAGCCGGGGGAACGTGAACAAAGTGCAGGGTTGGGCCGCTGTTACTCATGCGGAGCCCTTTGATCTGCGCGTCCCCGAGCGCCTGTGCAAACAGGGAGCTGCCGGAGCTGCGGCAGCAGTTTACCCGCTGCCTCGCCAAACCCCGGCTCGGGGGCCGGAGGTCAGTGCCGCCGCTTCCCAGCTGCGGTATCAAAGGCAGAGCGCCGGCTGAGCGAAGGGAAGGGGCATTCCCGGCGCAGCACGCAGCGCAGCGGCGGAGCAGGTTCAGCTCCATCCCTCGCTCGCAGGCGCCGGTCGCCTCCGCGCGCCTCGTCGGGGGGAAGCCGGGTGCCAGAGGTGGGCGCCCGGGTCTGGGGATAGGGATGAGGATGCGAATGGAGGTGCAGGTGGAGGCCACGGAGGCAGGGCCGAAGGCTCTGAGCTGCTGATAGGATTTGACACTCTGGGGTTGGGTATACCGGATGGGGAAGCTGGAAAAGTGGGATCAGCGGCTCGGGGCAGGGATCAGAGACCGGGGTCCTGCCTGGGATCAAAGGAACCCCAGCGTTTGCCAGCACCGAAGAAGAAACAGGACTTTCAGGTAGTGACTTCCACCTGTTGGAGCCAGTCAAGCTTTGACGAACAATGAACAGCTCTACAAAGATTTTATCCCACTAAAGACACCTACGATGGGGCAATGAACAACTGAGACTGGACAAGAGACTCTTCCCCACGTCTTTCTGACTCCCGTTGCAAAGGACACAACTTCTGTTCAAGCTATGCACAACCCGTTTGCTGCAATCCTTTTCGGAGTGCTTCGGATGCTGCCTTTGCATCGCATCTCTGCAGCCACATGGCACAGCCGACCCCCTCTCTCTGAGGACTGAAGCGATTCTGGTGCAAATATGTATTTAAAGAAGGATTGAGGAGGGTTCAGCAGTCTGTCAACCAGACTTGCAATCAATGGTTCACTCAGAAAAAAAAAGAAAAAAAAAACCCAAAAATTTACAGATGATGCATCAGAAAGAAAAATAAATCACTTCAAATTGATTCCAGAGGTATTTTCCACGCCTTCCTCTCCCCTTGCAGACCAAACACCCTCCCTACTGATTTTAGCTTTGGATGCTGAAGTAGGGCTGGAATTTAAGAGAGGAGAAGCAGAGAAGCGGCTCAGGTGGCTGTTGGAGTTATCCTCCTGCTGGGCTGGATGGGGTTGCCTGCGCGCGCTGCTTGGCTGGGTGACAGCTAAAGCAGAGGTTGTGATAACACTTTGCACATGGCTTTTTTTTATCGTCGTTGATACAGCGCTGCAATTCAACATGCAAAGCTCTACCGCAAGAAGCACACGCCAGGAAAACAAGGTTCCTGCTCCTGCGAGCACCAGCCACATCCCACAGCTCCATCCCTGCTCTGGAGGAGAAGCGTTGTCCAGGGATTTTGAGGAAGGGTTCTGTATGATGTTGGAGGGAAGGAGCTTGGCAGAGCCGTCAGGATGGAGAAGCAGCCAGACAGAAATGGCGGGGGCATGGAGGAACCCAGGTACAAGGCAGGGCCCGGGAACGTGGTCAGCGTAAGGAGCATCTGCCTGTATTTCATGGTTAAACTACTCCTGTCTGGGGGGAGAAGAGCTGTGAGCCTCCCTGGGTGAGATCTTGGAGCAGGACCACCTGCAGGCAGGACGGTGACCGACGTCATGTTCAGCTGGATCTCAAAACCCAGAGTTGGATTCGGCTCTGGTAACAAAGCAGTGATGGCTAAAGGCCAGTGAACTCTCACTCGGTCAAGTCATGAGCACGGCAATGAACTGAGGGGTTTATTTGCCTGAGGTGGGGGGGGTTAGTGGTCCTGGAGAAGAGGAGTGAGGATGACCACAGTGCAGCATGTCTTGTCCTCCCTGTGCAGACCTTCTTCAGCCAATCCCTGGACCCAGTAACACACTGGTACTTCCAGTGCTGTGATCAGAGACTCAAAGACTAAGGACAAAACTAGCAAAACAGTTTTTAAACCTTTTAGGTTCTTAAGTGGAAGACAAGTCTTTGAAGCTGCTCCTTCCTCCCGTTCAAGATCCTCCACAGTAGCTGCGCTGACCAAACCCTCCATTGCTGTCCCCACCCCCAGCATGCTCCCCTGGCAGATGGGGCAGCCTGGGACCACTGTAACACCATGGTCACATCTGGATGGACACGGGAGAGCTGGAGCACCCAGCTGTGCCCCTGAGGCACCCGCAGAGCCCGTGCTCTCACGTCTGGCACAAGCTGCACTGGAAGCCCCTGGGTTCGCTCTTTATCCCACCACCCTCGCGCGTCACTACCACCCACAGGTGGGACCAGGCCATTTTCCAGATGTGGGGCAACCGCTAGCAGGTCGATAACTCCAGCACACTGGCTCATCCTAACAGCTGGCATCAGCTCCAGGGCAGCGGCAAACCAAATTCAGGCTTCCACCCTGGTCCAGAAAGGGACAGGCATTGCTGCCTGCCCATGCAGCCGGGGGTGGGGGTGGGGGAGCAGAAGCAGCCCCGAGGTGGCAAATCCATCACAGCATCACATCCCTTCCCTTGCTTTGGTTGCCACAGCCTCTGCGAAAAAAAAACCTGACCTGCTGTGCAGGAACAACTGCTTGGACCAAGTTTTGCCTGCCCTCTTCAGCCGAGCTGCAGGGAGGACAGAAAAGGTCCCTGTCCCCATCGCCAGCGTGTCACTGCCAGTAGAAAGCAGACAACAGGGGCAGCATCACCTGAATGCAATCCAGATAAAGCCAAGAAGAGCTAAACGGGTGGTTTTTTTAATGTTTGTAAAGCACTTGTGGAAAATAACACAACATTTTGTACCGAGACAATAAAAGGACACGGTGAACCACTGGGAAAAAAGCTAATGTTAGCCTTATCCACGCAACTTTATCAAAGACACAATGTTTTTAAGGCTTAAAATGACCCTCGTTCCTACCTGACTTCCTTATTACCAGAGAATTGTACCAGCGACTGCAGCTTTTGACACAGTAACGGCTGTTTCACTACGGTACCTCTTTCACAGGAGACCTCTGAGATCTCCCATCCCTTCGTAGGGCGGATGTTCAGCCTGGAGAAGAGAAGGCTCCGGGGAGACCTTATTGCGGCCTTCCAGTCCCTAAAGGGGCTACAGGAGAGCTGGGGAGGGACTTTTTACTGGGGCATGGAGTGATAGGACGAGGGGGAATGGCTTCAAACTGGAAGAGGGCAGGTTTAGATTGAACATTAGGAAGAAGTTTTTCACTGTGAGGGTGGTGAGGCACTGGCACAGGTTGCCCAGAGAGGTTGTTGAGGCCCCATCCCTGGAGGTGTTCAAGGCCAGGCTGGACGTGGCCTTGGGCAACCTGGTCTGGTGGGAGGTGTCCCTGCCTATGGCAGGGGGGTTGGAACTCGATGATCTTCAAGGTCCTTTCCAACCTAAACCATTCTATGATTCTATGATTCTATGGTGGCCGCGCCGTTAGAGTCACGTCCCACCGTTAGTTCAGCTGGTTTGCATTTGTCTGAATCGCTCAGTGCTGATTCTTCACGTGCTTCATCCACTGAAGTATCACGGTGTTATTTTTAAAGACAGAACCACAGAAGATGTTTTCTGTGTCCACGTTTTCCCTCTGCAGGGCAGAGGACAGCGAGAAACACAAATCCCCCCAACGGGCCAGGAAGCACGGAGAGGCTGCAGAACAGGAGGGGCACGAGGCTGCCGGGCAGTAAAGCCTACGGGGTGCCGGGGAAAGGTCTGAGCTGTCCCACAGCAGCCAGGGAAGGGAAAACTCCACTCCTTTTACAGAGCCAGGCAGTCAAAAACATAAGGAGGGATGGTCATTGGGGTTGGCTGGCACAGTGTCTCTCCCAAAGAACCCCTTCTGCCAAGGACCCTGCTCTATCCTTGTCCTTTTCTCCACCTTCCAACAGCTCTTTCCTACCATGCTGCCTCACTCTTTCCTGCACCATGGCTTTTGCTTCCCAGACCGGTGCCACCGGGGGCATTTTTGCACCTACCTTGTTAGCCAGCGACAGGCAGGGGTTGGGATCCCGATCCGGCTGTTCAAGCTTGACAATGGTGATGAATCCCGATTCGGTGTGTTCATCCTCGCTGGTGTTGCACAGGGACAGCGGGTGGGACTGCAGGACAAAAGCAAAGGGAAACTCAGATCTTGGGGCTCAGCACTGCAAAGGATGGCTCGAGCCCACCGCAAACCGTGCCGTAAGGACCTGCCCAGGGGGTGCAGGACACCCCCACAGTGGGCATCACCACTGCTGCTACATCCCACAGCCCCGTCCGAGGGCCAGTGAGGCTTTGAACACCACAAGAAGCAGATCACCAGCAAAGTTTTGGTCCACCAGGAAAATGTCCCAGAGAAAGGTGGAGTTTTCACCTTTCTGGGGGCTTCACGCAGGTCTGACTTTGCCCCAGTCACAGATATGCAAAGCCAGAGCAGCCTGTGAGACCACAGCCCCTGACTTCTGGGACAGAGCATCCCAAAAGTACAGGTCCTGGTGCTGCGAGGACTGCCGGTGCCCTCGGGGTGCGGGACTCTGCCAGCGCGCTCCCTTCCAGCGCTCGGGGCACGGCGAAGGGACCACAACAAAAACAAACTTCTGGTGCCCTCCAAGATTGGGCACTTCTTGTTTCTCAGCCACCAAACTCAACAACTTCACGATAAATTTGCAGAAGAGAAGCCAAAGGAAGGAGTGAAAAAAACTGAAAGCAGGTAGGGAAGTACCAGGAACAAGAAGGGAGAGGGAAAGATCCCAGTAACCACTGGGACAGTAACCACAGTAACCCCAGCGAGCCCTGGAAAAACATTCCTCAGCTTGAGCCAAACCGCTGGCAGCGGGGAGCTGAGAGGGGACGGGGTCGAGGCACCGCGTCTGGGTAGAGCCCTCTGCAGAGCATCCTACAGAAGGGGACACAAGCTGTGGGGCTCACTCCTGCCAGCGGCACTGGGTTCGGGTTTTGGGGGTGAAGCCCCGTGGAGGTGAGCCTGTCCTGCTGGCGTGGCGTCATGGTGACATCTACTGCTCTCATCCCTGCCTGGAAAGTGTGTCACTGCCTCTGATTTTCCAGTCTAGCGGTGGAGGGACGATGGTCTCGTGCTGGACGGTGGGAGGTCGAAGGAAAGCGCAATTTGGTTCTTGGTTCCCTCTTGGGAGTCCCACCACCTTGCATGAGCCCTCCCAACTCTTCCTAATAAAGCTGACCGGCTTCCTCCTCTGTGACTGAAACGTGGTGTACGAAGCACACAGGTTACGGTACAGAAAAGTCCTGTAAATAGTGTGGATGTTGGACAGCTTTTACTGCACCAGTGTGTGGCAGGGTGGGAAACAAGCCAGCAGGCTCAACGGTACAACCCAGGAGGCTCAGGGCAGGCTTTGTGTCTGCGGTCCATCCAGAAGCATGCCCAGAAGGTTTGCTTGCCCTGCAGGTAATCCTGCAACAGCATCCCAGCACCACGCAAAAAAAAAAAAAGGGAGGATTTAAAAACGGGGGGAGGAATTGCCCGGAGCAGCCCAGGGACACCCCTCGCCCTCCGTCCGCGCTTGGCCGTGCCCGCGCTGCCCCAGGGGCTGCGGCACAGCGTTGTCCCACCCTCGGGCTGCTGCGTACCCCAGCGCGGAGCCGGGGCACCCCCTCGGCACGGGGCTGGCAGGAGCTGGGGCACGGGGCAGGCTGGGAAGCAGCCAGATGATGTTTCCCTCTCCCTGCTCATTGCAGAAGTCCAGCTGTGGGGGAGAGGGAGAACGGGGCTCACTTCACCTAACGCCGGGTATGCCAATATCGCCTTTTAATGTCCAAGTGGGTTGCAGGAAGAGGTCTTTCAAGGGAGCGCGACTCACCCCAGGCTGGTTTTAGTCGCGTCCTTCAGGAGGAGATGCACCGTGCCCATTTCTCGCTGCCGACAATACAGGCGCGTAGGGGTTTCGCTCAGATGTGGCCATCTGTATGGATGGCCAAAGGCGACAAGCAGCACCTCCGCTCACTCGGAGCTGCAAAACATCCCCCGCTGGACCTCCTGGGCATGGGGAGAGGAGAGCTCTGCCTGTCAGAGCCTCTGCGGCCGGAGAGGTTGGGGTGGACGGTGCTAAAATTGGCCGGGGCTGCGTGCGTGGTGCTGGTCCAGACGCAGGTTGGAGCATCCCGCCCTGCATCTCCCCACTGGCCCCGAGCCCACCGGCCCCGGGGGCCAAGAGGTGCCGGTCTTCACCCCAACCGGCTCCGGTAAAGCCCCCAGGGCTGCAGCAGGAGCTGCCACCACTTGGTGGGGCTCTTGGCCGGACCCGGCCTCTCCGGGGGCGGCCGCGGGGTTTCCCCGAGAGGGGCGGTTTGATGCGGTCGCCCCCCGCATCCCACGGGGATACCCCTTAGAGAAGTGCCAGGGTCACCGCGGGGGGGCCGGGAAAGGGGAGTTTGTGCAGCCCCCGCTGCGATATGACCCAGCACCAACTCCCAACGCACCCGCGTCCCGGCGCCGCAAAAATCAGGAGGCACTGCAAAATCACCGTGGGACGGTGTGCAGCGCTAAGGTTTGGGCTACAGAACAAGAATAGGTCTTGCAAAGCCACGAAACCGAGTTAAAATGGTGAGGANAAAAAAAAAAGAAAAAAAAAACAAAACCAAAAACAACAAACCAACAACCCGAACCCGCAACCACAGATGTGCAAATTGCCCAGATTCCGCCGTAGGTAACACCTCCAGTCACAAGGGCATAAAGAAATCAAATCCCGGACTCTCACCTAACCTCCAGGAGCTCGGAGACTGAGGAGCGAGAGGTGTATGAGCTACGACATAACCCGCCACACTTTAAAATCCTGCGCAGGGCAGCTCGGCTCTGAGGAACTGCTGCGTGCCTTTGACTGGCAGTCCCTCACCCATCTTTCTCCTGGGGTCCACCTCTCTAATCCATAGTGATACCAGAAGAAAAATGTCAAAATGCTATATAATTTAGACTTCAGACTTAAAGACACCACACAGTGTGCAATTGCACCATAAACTCCAGAAACTGAGGTTTCCGGGGAAGCAATCCAATCTGTTACGACTTGGGAGTGCTCAGGGCAGGCTCCCAAATAACCCCGTGCTTCCCGCGAGCAACGGCAGGCGCTGCCCCCACCAAGACCAAGACGGCACCGAGGTGCCCGGGATCCCGCTGGCGTTACCAAGCAGTGCCATTACTTTTATACTGTTTGCTTGACTGGGAGTTCTCCGGCTTCTGGTTAATATATCGTTTTAATAATCGCAGAAAAACACAATACAGGAAATGCAAAGAGCCATGTCTNGAGATGTATGAGCTACGACATAACCCAGCACACTTTAAAATCCTGCGCAGGGCAGCTCGGCTCTGAGGAACTGCTGCGTGCCTTTGACTGGCAGTCCCTCACCCATCTTTCTCCTGGGGTCCACCTCTCTAATCCATAGTGATACCAGAAGAAAAATGTCAAAATGCTATATAATTTAGACTTCAGACTTAAAGACACCACACAGTGTGCAATTGCACCAAGCCAAGCACCATAATCTCCAGAAACTGAGGTTTCCGGGGAAGCAATCCAATCTGTTACGACTTGGGAGTGCTCAGGGCAGGCTCCCAAATAACCC
Organism: Anarhynchus alexandrinus; assembly: GCA_008711295.1. Taxonomy (NCBI): domain Eukaryota; kingdom Metazoa; phylum Chordata; class Aves; order Charadriiformes; family Charadriidae; genus Anarhynchus; species Anarhynchus alexandrinus. The sequence continues at coordinate 701,936 of VUYV01000142.1, forward strand.
CGTGCTTCCCGCGAGCAACGGCAGGCGCTGCCCCCACCAAGACCAAGACGGCACCGAGGTGCCCGGGATCCCGCTGGCGTTACCAAGCAGTGCCATTACTTTTATACTGTTTGCTTGACTGGGAGTTCTCCGGCTTCTGGTTAATATATCGTTTTAATAATCGCAGAAAAACACAATACAGGAAATGCAAAGAGCCATGTCTCGTGATACATCTAATAATTCAGAGATAACCCTCCTACCGGCGTTACCGAGCTTCACCACCTTGCTCCCAGCGGAGCCCACGCCGCCGGCGCTGGGGAAGAAGTCGCACCTCCCGGCGCTGCTTGGAGCTGTGTCCAACGCTGGGTGGGAACGGCCTGGGGTGCTGTGACGTGTCTGGGGCAGTGACTCGACTGGGCGAGGGACAGTCCTGCGTGCGGAGCACGGAACAGCCGCTCTGCGACGAGGATTGCTGGGGCTGATCGCAGCGTTAATCACAAACACTGGGAATAATGTGCTCCGGAGCCCCTCTGCTGGGAGGACAGGCTGAGAGAGGTGGGGGGGTTCAGCCTGGAGAAGAGAAGGCTCTGGGGAGACCTGAGAGCCCCTTCCAGTCCCTAAAGGGGCTCCAGGAGAGCTGGGGAGGGACTCTGGATCAGGGAGGGGAGCCATGGGATGAGGGGGAATGGTTTGACACTGAAAGAGGGCAGATTTAGACGAGATATGAGGACGAAATTCTTTACTGTGAGGGTGGTGAGCCCCTGGCCCAGGTTGCCCAGAGACTGCCCTGTGGCTGCCCCATCCCTGGAGGTGTTCAAGGACAGGTTGGACGGGGCTTGGAGCAACCTGGGCTGGTGGGAGGTGTCCCTGCCCAGGGCAGGGGGGTGGAACTGGATGGTCTTCAAGGTCCCTTCCAACCCAAACCATTCTGTGATTCTATGAATAAGAGCAACGAGCTAAGCATCTGCAGCTCCAAATGAGTGTGGGGAGCATCTCATAAACCGCTGGCAGCTGTTCTGGAGGTGGACCCAGTTGATGAATCTGGAGAAGACCTGCTGATGTGTGCACCAAAACCTTCCCTTTGGTTTCCTATTAAGACTGAGCACTGTGGCCTTTTCCTCTTTCCCTCTGGGACACCCAACCTCCCTGACCAAGCAAGGGTCCTTTGCCTCGGCCATTCCTGCCGGGGCACACTGCACCCACAACGGGCAGTGCAGGTAGCGGAGGCAGCGCCGGGAGAGCCGCAGCCACCCAGGGGCCCGGCCAGTCGAGACCCTTCCTCGCGTGGGCAGCAGACCCCTCGTTGTCCTGGGATGAGTCCCTCATCAGGCACTAATCACTTCTGGAGGCTGAGAGTCCAAGCACCTTCCTCAGCGCTCTATCCAAGATGACCAGGGGACAGCTCGGGAGGATTCTTCTTCATGCAAGGGACACACACGTCATCCACCCAAGTGCCACGCTCCGCTCCTCTCTGCTCCAGACCACCTCTTCCCTCTCTTCCCACCATCTTCTCCTCCAGTTTGGTGCTACACAGGCAACTCCTCAAGCAGCAGCAAAGCAGCAAGACCTGGCTCCTACTTGTCTACATCCTACAACCACATTTCTTGGCACCTCCACTGCCCCTGCCCCTTGCTTTATGAGTGAGCGATCGTGGCTGCACATCCTGCTCACAGGACAAGAGTAGACTCGAAAAATAATCTAAGGATGATGTGGAAACTCAAATATTATGAGATTCCTCAATGCGGAGGACT
>VUYV01000142.1:709992-753589 GCA_008711295.1 Anarhynchus alexandrinus
AAAAAAAAAACAAAACCAAAAACAACAAACCAACAACCTGAACCCGCAACCACAGATGTGCAAATTGCCCAGATTCCGCCGTAGGTAACACCTCCAGTCACAAGGGCATAAAGAAATCAAATCCCGGACTCTCACCTAACCTCCAGGAGCTTGGAGACCGAGGAGCGAGAGATGTATGAGCTACGACATAACCCAGCACACTTTAAAATCCTGCGCAGGGCAGCTCGGCTCTGAGGAACTGCTGCGTGCCTTTGACTGGCAGTCCCTCACCCATCTTTCTCCTGGGGTCCACCTCTCTAATCCATAGTGATACCAGAAGAAAAATGTCAAAATGCTATATAATTTAGACTTCAGACTTAAAGACACCACACAGTGTGCAATTGCACCATAAACTCCAGAAACTGAGGTTTCCGGGGAAGCAATCCAATCTGTTACGACTTGGGAGTGCTCAGGGCAGGCTCCCAAATAACCCCGTGCTTCCCGCGAGCAACGGCAGGCGCTGCCCCCACCAAGACCAAGACGGCACCGAGGTGCCCGGGATCCCGCTGGCGTTACCAAGCAGTGCCATTACTTTTATACTGTTTGCTTGACTGGGAGTTCTCCGGCTTCTGGTTAATATATCGTTTTAATAATCGCAGAAAAACACAATACAGGAAATGCAAAGAGCCGTGTCTCATGATACATCTAATAATTCAGAGATAACCCTCCTACCGGCGTTACCGAGCTTCACCACCTTGCTCCCGGCGGAGCCCACGCCGCCGGCGCTGGGGAAGAAGTCGCACCTCCCGGCGCTGCTTGGAGCTGTGTCCAACGCTGGGTGGGAACGGCCTGGGGTGCTGTGACGTGTCCGGGGCAGTGACTCGACCGGGCGAGGGACAGTCCTGCGTGCGGAGCACGGAACAGCCGCTCTGCGACGAGGATTGCTGGGGCTGATCGCAGCGTTAATCACAAACACTGGGAATAATGTGCTCCGGAGCCCCTCTGCTGGGAGGACAGGCTGAGAGAGGTGGGGGGGTTCAGCCTGGAGAAGAGAAGGCTCTGGGGAGACCTGAGAGCCCCTTCCAGTCCCTAAAGGGGCTCCAGGAGAGCTGGGGAGGGACTCTGGATCAGGGAGGGGAGCCATGGGATGAGGGGGAATGGTTTGACACTGAAAGAGGGCAGATTTAGACAAGATATGAGGACGAAATTCTTTACTGTGAGGGTGGTGAGCCCCTGGCACAGGTTGCCCAGAGACTGCCCTGTGGCTGCCCCATCCCTGGAGGTGTTCAAGGCCAGGTTGGACGGGGCTTGGAGCAACCTGGGCTGGTGGGAGGTGTCCCTGCCCAGGGCAGGGGGGTGGAACTGGATGGTCTTCAAGGTCCCTTCCAACCCAAACCATTCTGTGATTCTATGAATAAGAGCAACGAGCTAAGCATCTGCAGCTCCAAATGAGTGTGGGGAGCATCTCATAAACCGCTGGCAGCTGTTCTGGAGGTGGACCCAGTTGATGAATCTGGAGAAGACCTGTTGAGGAGCGCACCAAAACCTTCCCTTTGGTTTCCTATTAAGACTGAGCACTGTGGCCTTTTCCTCTTTCCCTCTGGGACACCCAACCTCCCTGACCAAGCAAGGGTCCTTTGCCTCGGCCATTCCTGCCGGGGTACACTGCACCCACAACGGGCAGTGCAGGTAGCGGAGGCAGCGCCGGGAGAGCCGCAGCCACCCAGGGGCCCGGCCAGTCGAGACCCTTCCTCGCGTGGGCAGCAGACCCCTCGTTGTCCTGGGATGAGTCCCTCATCAGGCACTAATCACTTCTGGAGGCTGAGAGTCCAAGCACCTTCCTCAGCGCTCTATCCAAGATGACCAGGGGACAGCTCGGGAGGATTCTTCTTCATGCAAGGGACACACACGTCATCCACCCAAGTGCCACGCTCCGCTCCTCTCTGCTCCAGACCACCTCTTCCCTCTCTTCCCACCATCTTCTCCTCCAGTTTGGTGCTACACAGGCAACTCCTCAAGCAGCAGCAAAGCAGCAAGACCTGGCTCCTACTTGTCTACATCCTACAACCACATTTCTTGGCACCTCCACTGCCCCTGCCCCTTGCTTTATGAGTGAGCGATCGTGGCTGCACATCCTGCTCACAGGACAAGAGTAGACTCGAAAAATAATCTAAGGATGATGTGGAAACTCAAATATTATGAGATTCCTCAATGCGGAGGACTCGGGCCCCAAGAGGTGGCCCTGGCTGCAGAGTGAGGATCCCTCTCTCCCTCCGAAAGCAGATCCTTGCACACGTGGCTGCAGAGGGGCTCACTGGTGGCAGGAGCGAGGGGCTTCTGCAGGCAGAGCATCCCCCGCTCTGCGGGGCTGGACACCTCGGTAGCACCGACCACCCCCACCAAGAAGCTGTTTCTTCTTACAGAGAGCCTCTCTGATGGAGTAGAGAAAGGCCAGGCAAAATCCAGTCACTGGGGGGGAGGAGGTATGTTCGTATCCAAAATTAAGGAGGTCTCGTGCGCATTGCCCAAATCCCACCCGGGCCCTGACCCAGCACTCCCCGCTCCCGGGGCTCCGGCCGGCAGAAGGACCTGGACGGGCGTTACGCTGCATCCCGCGGTGCTGCTCCAGCCGGGGCGTCCCTGTTCGAAGCCACATCCGTGCTCTGCCAGACCCTTCTCCCGGGACGAGCCCTGCCTGCCCCTGTGCTGCTGGGATCCCAGAGGAGGGGTTGGGGGCAGGTAGTTCCCCGACAGCGTTTGGACCCGGTCTTGGGCGATTCAGCCCCACCAGCTCTGCCCAGACCCTGTCCCCGGCACCTCCTGTAAGACACCGTCACCCGGAGCTGTGAACCCCCCGGTTCACCCCCCGGAGTCACTCCGTCTCTCCCTGTCACCACATCCCTCCTGTCACCCCTTCCAGAGGATCCAGAGCTCCTCCGCATCCCTGTGTGCTCGCAAACACCTTTTTTCCCTCTTTCCTTACCCTATGGCATCTCCTTCTTCTTCTACCTTTTCCATCCACACCACCTCTCCTAAAATACTGAATTTCTCTTTTCTAAGCTATCCTCGCCGTCTTTCCCATTTTATTCCCACTAGACCCACCATCTTCACACCAGCCTGTCCCTCCCGCCCTGCCAGCACCCCTCGGGGGCTGTACGGAGCAGCCAGAAACAGGGGGGACGTGGAAAGGTCCCGGGGAAAGCCCGGCACAGAGAGATGCTCCGTTCTCACTCGGGGGCTTCATTTATAAAACAGTCGAGGGGAAAAAAAAAAAAAAGACGACCCTGAGAGGTCACCTAAACCCACTTTGCCGCCCGAAGGCAGGATCAGCCAGACCTAAAACATTCCTCAGAGACACTCGCTCAACCTGTTTTCGAGACCTCCAAAAAGGGAGACTCCGCACCCACTCCGGGGCTGCCTTCTCCTCCTCACCGGAAAGTATTTTCTAACGCCTCATCTGAATCGGTGTTGCTGCAGTCGAAGCCTAATAATTCTCACTGAATCAACCATGCCCACAGAAAAGAGATTCTTCACTTTTTTTTTTTTTCCCCCAAGAACCATTTAAACATTTCTGTTCACAAAAAAAAAAAAAAAAATCTTTAGGGACCAGGGCGCAAAAAGGACTCAGAGAAGCAAAGTCCCCGACAGCCGCGGGTTTCTCTGTAAGGGAACTCGGAGTCCTTCACACCCGTCCTTCGTGGGGGACGAGGAGAAAGGATTGATATGGTTTGAAGCGGCAGTAAAAATTTTCTAACCAACCAGTAAGGCTGGCACGGAAAAGAGAGGAAGAGAACAGGACCAAGAGAGTGTTCACCAAAGGGCTCTAGAAAAATCCCAGACTGAACTGGTGAACTGTTAACACCAACACACAACTCAGCACTAAATTGACCGCAATGCCAGAAAAATTGCAGGTAGCACACACAAAGCTGAATTTGAAGCAGTTGAGAGCGATGCAGGTGGACAATCCTGACCTCCCTGCCAAAAAAAAACCCAACCTGGTAAAAAAAACAGCAAGATGAGGAGAAAGGAAGAATTAACAGTGCTTTGGGAAAGGAGAGTGATGCTGCACAGACACACGGGGTTCCTCGAAGCGGTCAGCAAGTGTGGGAATAAAGGCAGTTCAGTTAACGCCGTACGCTGGTGTCTCCTCTTCTGTTCTCCTACGAGGTCGAGGCTATGGAAGATGACAGAATATCGCGCAGTTCTACCCAGGGTCTTCTCCAAGAGGAGAAAAAAGCAGGTCAGCCTTTACCATGGAGTGAACTTACAGGACCAGAACCAAACTATGTTGTCCAAATATTCACAAAGGACTTGGAAAATGAGAGGAATGGTGAAGTGGCCGAGTTTTGCAGTAATACATAAATATTCCAGTTGGTAAATATTAAAACTGAGTCCAAAGGGATCTCGTGATACCGTGTGGCGGACTGATAAAAGATGTTAAAAAGCGCAAATATGACAAAACCTATCCAGCTGTTTTACACAGCTCTGGGTTAGCTGTTAATGAACGGGAAAGACCTTGGAGTCATTGCGGGGAGTTTTATGGAAACGGTCGTTGAATCACCCAAAGCGGTCAAAAGGCAAACAGACTGTTAGGCATTACTGTAAAAAATAAATTAAAAAAAAAAAAAAGAAAGAAAATCTACTAGATAAAGCTGCAGTGTGTCAACATCTTGAATATTATAAGAAGTCCTGCTCACTCCATCTTAAGCAGAGGGCACTATTTCTGTACAAGAAGAGATTAAGTGAACAAGAGTTCTTCAGCTTAGTGCAGATGGGATATGTTAGAGCTACACAAAATCATTAAAAATACGGAGAATTCATGCAACAAAAGATCACAAAGAGCTGTTAAATGCAAAGACACGGAGAATCACCGTCTCTGAGCACAGCCTGCCGGCAGCCGGGGAACTGCGGAGGAACATCACCCAAGTGCAAGGTCTTACATCTGGGTCGGGGCAATCCCAAGCACAACTCCAGGCTGGGCGGGGAATGGCTGGAGAGCAGCCCTGAGGAGAAGGACCTGGGGGTGCTGATCGACGAGAAGCTCAACATGAGCCAGCAATGTGTGATCGCAGCCCAGAAGGCCAACTGTATCCTGGGCTGCATCAGCAGAAGTGTGGCCAGCAGGGCGAGGGAGGGGATTCTGCCCCTCTGCTCCACTCTCGTGAGACCCCACCTGGAGTACTGCATCCAGCTCTGGAGACCCCAACATCAGAAGGACATGGACCTGCTGGAGCGTGTCCAGAGGAGGGCCACGAGGATGATCCGAGGGCTGGAGCACCTCTCCTATGAGGAGAGGCTGAGAGAGTTGGGGGTGTTCAGCCTGGAGAAGAGAAGGCTCCGGGGAGACCTTATTGCGGCCTTCCAGTCCCTAAAGGGGCTACAGGAGAGCTGGGGAGGGACTTTTTACTGGGGCATGGAGTGATAGGACGAGGGGGAATGGCTTCAAACTGGAAGAGGGCAGGTTTAGATTGAACATTAGGAAGAAGTTTTTCACTTTGAGGGTGGTGAGGCACTGGCGCAGGTTGCCCAGAGAGGTTGTTGAGGCCCCATCCCTGGAGGTGTTCAAGGCCAGGCTGGAGGTGGCCTTGGGCAACCTGGGCTGGTGGGAGTTGTCCCTGCCTATGGCAGGGGGGTTGGAACTCGATGATCTTCAAGGTCCTTTCCAACCTAAACCATTCTATGATTCTATGATTCTATGATCACTTGGTATTTGCCCGTTCCCTGCCCATTTTGGGGCTGCAGAGGGGACCTGCGGATGTGGGGCTTCTGCCTCAGCTCTGCTGCACCCGCGTGGGCACCACGGGCTGCACCTCACCTCCTCGCTGGAAGGCTTTTGCCATAAATATTTGGGTTAGAAACCAAATATTAGACTGAAGCTGAGATTCGCGGTCAGCGCCAGAGAGGCGGGAGAGGTTCTTGCACCCCGCGGTCTCCCGCAGAGCGCGGGCAGGACCCGCCGCCGCATCACCCGCGGGGGACCGCTGTGGTGCTTCCGTCACCCGGCACCGGCTCTCCTGCCCTCCCTCTCGCAGGCGTGACAGCACCTGCAACCCCGCGCAAGACTCTGAGGGAAGACAGCAGCGTGCATGGCCAGGAGAAGCCCATGGTGACCGTCTTCAGGCCAGCATGCCCTCCCACCGCCGCCGCTCACACCACGACCGTTTCACATGCGCCACTGGTGCCGCAGTCTGCGGCGGATGGAAATGCTGTGCTGGAAAAGTTTCCGCGCAGGTGAGCTGCACGACTGTGGTGGTTTAGGCCAAATCGGCCACTGGGGACCTGGGGGACCCCAGGTGGGACCGACAGATGCTCCCCTCTACCCCTCTTCAAAGAGAGAGGCAGAGGAGGAAAAAGAGACTTATGAGTTTAGAAGGAACTAAACTACTTTAATGAAATATTAATAAGAAAATAAAAAGAAATAATGAAAAATATACACAAAACCGTATCAAGCTCCCCAGATGACAGTCACGACACCGGCTGGCACTGGGGCAGTCCCAGGCTGAACTCAGTGACGGACGGGAACGGGATTCCGGATCTGCATTCAGGATCGGGATCACAGGCAGAGGAACAGGGTCCTCCTCAGACGTCAGCCATTGAAGGAAGAGGGCTGAGCCTTTGACCCCTCAGCTTTTATACTGAGCATGAGGCAGATGGGGTGGAATACCCTGTTGGTCAGTTTTGGGTCACCTATCCTGTCCGCTCCTCCCTGCAGGTGGGACCCCACTATGCTTTTCCGCTTCCGACCCTCCAACGGGGCAAATAACAAAGTTGGTTGGCTTTGGGTGTTACAGCAATGAGTATAAGCAGAGCCTCTCTGCATCCCATCCCTGGGCATCACCTATAGACATCGGTCTTATCGCTCTGAGAGAGCGAACATTGTCTGCACAATATGCTGTTAACTTCAGCAGTTGGAAGAGGCCCAGCTAAGAAGCGAAGTTACAGAACAAAATTGGTTCTGCTTTACCTCCAACCAGGACAACGACAAAACAGAAAGGAGCCTGGCAGCAGCGAGGAGATGGGCAAGGAGCCGAAGGCACAGCGAACGGCGGCCTTTTGAGGGTACGGAGCATCCCGGGCATCGCCGTGCCGCGTCTGCTTGTCGTTCGGAGATGCGAGCTCCCCGCTGACCCCCCTGCTTCACCCAGCTGTGCCGCCTCACTGTCACACAGCGTGAGCTCGTGACGGCAAAATATGGACATTTCCATATTTGTGGATATCAATGTCTAGCTCAACACAGCCTCCTCCCGGCTGGAAGTCTGTCAGTGAGGCTCTGAGCTAAATAAATTATATACCTTCATGGGTTTATATTCCTTCGTAGGCTTCAAAAGCACAAGTGGAAGTGTTCTACTGCCCTCCTCTCCGTCTTTGCTGCTGACACTGACCTTGCTGTGAGGATTGGCGGGCAGGATCCTCTGCTGGGGTCTGTCGGGAGATGGAGACGGGGAGCCTGCGATAGGATTGCCGCAGGACGGCGCAGGGCAGACGCACCAGCTCTGAAAGCCAGACGTGCCCCTGCACGGTGCATCTCCCAGAAACGTTGGAGCAGAGACGCTGTCACACCCGCTGGCACCGGGGAAACCTCCGGGGACCTCTGCACGGCCGCGGCGGAACAGGGCACGTGCGCTTCCCTGGTCTGGAGGACGTGCTGGGACGTGCTGGGACACCCCAGTCATCAGATCCTCCTCCCCGGCTCTCCCCTCAGCGCTCACGCTGCGTGAACGTCTTTATTCCTTTATAACAGAGGCTCTTCCCGGTTTATCTCAACCCTTCAGCTCTATCAGCTCAACAGAAGCCCCTCTTACACCGAGGTCACTCCACTGCGTAGCTGTCACTCTACTCACAGGCAGAGCAGCAGGAATGAGGGGATGCTACAAACGGCGCAGGAGATGCTGCCAGGCGGCAGCATGCAGCTACAGCGGAGCTGAGAAGTGCTGTGGGACACTGCTGGGAGGACATCGGAGAACGAGGAGGGATGAGGCAGGGAGAGGAAGTGGATGTTAACCGTGAAGAAGATGGAAATGGCTGGTTGGAAAAGGAGGAGAATGGCAGAGTGTTTCAAGGGGCCCGAGGAAAAACTGCAGTTTCCATGACTGCTGGGCATGAAGCTTAGCCATGAGGATATGGGGCTTTTTAATTTACCTGCATAAAGTTTCAAGAGCTGTTATAACAGCAAACACACCTTACCCACATGTGAGTCACAGACAAACACGTTCACTGATAACAAACGCATTATTCTTAGAGAGACTCCGGTCCTACCTCAACGTGCGAATAGCTCAGACAACCATCCGAGTCCCCTGAAGGAGTGGCAAGAGGTGGGAGAGGAGACAAAGGCTCTACAAGCTGAACTCCCGTGCTTGTTCCCGTACACGTGCTCATGAGCTTCGCTATCTTTGGCCCGTGACAAGGGTCAGCAGTGCCCGAGGGTTGGATACAACAAATCAGTCCCTAATCAATAACTCCATCTCCTTCTTCTTTCCATTACAAAGCTGGTGAGCAACAAAGAGAAGTGCTGAACCCCAAGAGGGACGTTTATTTGCTTATCACATGTGCAGGATAGATGGTTTAGGTGAGTCACTAAGTCTGGATCTTTTCCGTCAAATTGCACAAGCATGGCCACGGTGGTGGGGAAAACTCTCCCCACACACCTCGCTGTCCTACTGACAGCTCTGCTGAAGTTTGCTCTCCTATGGACAGAGAAGTCCAACACAGGGCAAGTGTCACTTCTAGCACAGCCACCATGAGGATAACATGGGCCAACAAGGAAATTTTTGGCAAAGTTTCATCCCAATGTCTGGTTTCATCTCTCTCTCTAGGCCACACAGCCATTTTGGAATATCAAAGGCAAAGGGAGGTTCTCTGGTCAGCCCTGACTCACACCGCTAAATGAAAGTAAAGGCAAGCTGGCCCAAGTCACGGGAGAACAGCTCACGCTCCTGCTGCCTCCAAGCACACCGCGAGCAGTCTGGATTCAAACCCCAATGAACAGCATCCAACCCATGTCGACCTGCTCACCTCATATACCCCCACTCTGGGGGACAATGCCACCGGCAACCTCCATACTTCAAGGCCCTCTTACACAATGACCTTCTGCACTGCGCTGACAGCGGTTTGGACGTTAAAACTATTCCACAAAGCTCACGCAAGACTTTCTTCTCAGCAATAGCTTGAAGCACTGGCAAAACCCAAGCTGTGCAGAGAGCACGGCAGCCCGGTGGCATCCTCACAGATTCATCGAATGGTTTAGGTTGAAAGGGACCTTAAAGATCATCTAGTTCCAACCCCCCCACCATCCTTCCTACCACTCAAAGCACAAAGCTGTAGTGTCACTTGGGACCAGCTGGGGGGTGGCACAGACATATGAGGTCTTCCACAACTGGTATGTCCAGCACCTTCATAGGAGGCAGCTCTGACCCTAAAAGCAACTCTGGGGCCCATTTGGGCCAGATACAAAGACTCACCCCAACCCAGATCAGTTTACCACAGAGACTGGAGTATCGTTTCCTCAAGCAGCAAGTCTCTACAGTGGGTTTCAAAGTTAAAGCCTTGAAAGTGGATTCCAGAAAGAGCTTTCTTGCTCTTCTAAGAAAGGAGATAACAGATCTAGAAGAGCAAAGACTGACAAGGAAATTCTCCTTGGGGCAGATTATGCCATAATTTCTTCTGAAGCATCACACACCTCCAGGAGGGCTGAACTGCTCCTGGAAGGAGACCATAGGGCTCTCCCGAGGTTGATGTGGACTGGGGAGTCCTCTAGGACTCTTCTGAAGATGAAGCTCAGCAGCACTGTTGCCTCCACCATTGCTTGGAGATTGCAGAGCCCTGCCGTGGACCTGAACCGCCAGGTTGACCACTACTGAATGACCATTGTGGCCATTTCTGGAGAAACCAGCCATGGCCCAGGGTACCCGGTCACAAGTGAGACACGGGCATTTGTCACCATCGCACGTGAACCTGCACTCACCAGGGAAAGGCTGTGGGCAGGACATGGCCATGGGGTGGAGGAGCCACCCCTGCTGAGCCCTCCCGGCTGGCGCTGCGCCCTGGAGCGGGGGGAACACTGCCCCATCCCCTCCCCCTTGAATATCCCTGGGCTCCGCCGCCTCAGCCAGGTGCAGAACAAAAGGAAACTAATGATTTAGTTATTGCTTCAGCGCCGAAGGTTTGAAGGTCAGCCATTCAGCGCGGCGCTCATTGTATGACCAAGCACCGGCGGCACTGCCTGCCCTGCCTGCAGACCGGCAGCTCCAGTCGGCTCAGCGGGGGCCGGTACTGTACGCCTGGCTTCTGAGCGGGGAGATGAAAGGCTTTTTTCTAATGTAATAACTGACGGCCTCTTCAGTGCCGTTTGAACTGTTTACAGACCGAGTTAACGATTACAGGCAATGTGTACTTTGGCTGCTGCCCAAAATTCTTACCCGCCCGTCAGATATTATCAAAGAGCCCTTCACTGCTGGCCTGGAGTCCTTCCAAAGCGCAGCGCCGAAATGCCGGCGTAGAGGAGGGGCCTTCGGCGCTCGATCATGAAACCCAAGCGAGAAAGTCCCAGATCTGCTCTGGCGAGGTGTCCCGGGGACCGGCCGCCGAGTCACGGAGAGACGGGGGAACACCGAGAGGTTCCTAAAGCCCCTCGTGCCCCATGGGTCCACGCGGGGTGGGCTCTTCCCTGCAGGACGTCACCGAGGGCTTTGCCTGTGCTGGCTTCCAGGCTCGATTAGAGGAGAGCACGCAGCCCAGGAGCTCCGGCTGCCCAGATTTCCCTCCCTGCACGGGGTCGCGGCCACCCATACCTCGTTCTTTACACGTAGCCTGGGTGGCTGTGTTTAACGCTGGTGGTTACACAGCTTCAAGCTACTCCTGCCAAGAGCGTTTTCAACACCCTCATGCCTAAGAGTGTGGACAAGAACAAACCAGGTGGTGGGAGATTAGATAAAAATCACTTCCATTGTTATTTGTAGCTGGAAAAATGCAGGTGTAGGTATAAGGTCTGGCTCGATTTGGGTTAGAAAACAAGCCCCGGCTCTCTGGGGCAAACTGCACCAAGCCTGGAAATCCCGTTGAAACGAAGGGATGAAATCAAGAACTGGCAAGCTGCTCTAATTACAGCTGAGTAACACAGAGCCACATTCAAGCGGCGCTGAGGCTGCAGAGCAAACTCCTTCCCGGGCAGGAAATTCCGCGGCTGCGGAGGACGGCTCCGTTCCTACCCACCGCCCCACGCCGCGGAGACCTGCGGAGGGTCAGCGCAGGCAGAAGCTCATCTCTGCACCACGCACTGCTCCTGGAAGTTTCTCTGAGAGGCAACTTCCTAAATACAACTAGAAAAAAAAAATTAATTAAAAACTCCATTTCTGGTAAAAACATGCCTCGTGGACCATCAGTCCCCCTCACCACTGAACTTCAGGTTCATAGAATCATAGAATCATAGAATGGTTTAGGTTGGAAAGGACCTTGAAGATCATCGAGTTCCAACCCCCCTGCCATAGGCAGGGACACCTCCCACCAGACCGGGTTGCCCAAGGCCACGTCCAGCCTGGCCTTGAACACCTCCAGGGATGGGGCCTCAACAACCTCTCTGGGCAACCTGTGCCAGTGCCTCACCACCCTCACAGTGAAAAACTTCTTCCTAATGTTCAATCTCAACCTGCCCTCTTCCAGTTTGAAGCCATTCCCCCGCGTCCTATCACTCCATGCCCCAGTAAAAAGTCCTTCCCCAGCTCTCCTGTAGACCCCCTTTAGGGACTGGAAGGCCGCAATAAGGTCTCCCCGGAGCCTTCTCTTCTCCAGGCTGAACACCCCCAACTCTCTCAGCCTCTCCTCATAGGAGAGGTGCTCCAGCCCTCGGATCATCCTCGTGGCTCTCCTCTGGACACGCTCCAGCAGGTCCATGTCCTTCTTATGTTGGGGACTCCAGAGCTGGAGGCAGTACTCCAGGTGGGGTCTCACGAGAGTGGAGTAGAGGGGCAGAATCCCCCCCTCGCCCTGCTGGTCACACTTCTGATGCAGCCCAGGATGCGGTTGGCCTTCTGGGCTGCGATTACACATTGATGGTTGTAAAATGCTCTTTAATACTGTTCACTAGACCATCAGCAGACTGTGCCACCATGGCTTCAAGGTATCCACAGACCATTGTTAATAAACCTCCGCTTCGGTCCAGCCCGGGTTTAACACTCCCAGCTGCACCAGCAGCACCAACTGATGCGTCCCACTCCTACCAGGGGGCTGCAGCAGCGCTGGTACGCCATCACCCCAAAGCTCTTTGTAGAAAAGGCCAGAAAATAAAAGGATGAAAATTTATGTTAAAATTTTGCTCCTGTCTTCCCAAAACGAGGCATTTTGTCCTGCACACACAAAGAATGCAAAAGCCGCTCTTTCTCAGGCCGACAGAGATGGAGTTTCCAAGGGATGCTTTCCAGAGAAGGGCTGATGCCTTCACGTGGTGCCAATTGTGTGCCTGAAATATGATGTATGTCAGCAGGTCCCAGGCATAAGGGCAAAGATTGAATAGCTGAAGGAATAAATTAATTGCCTTTTAATCACATACCATACTGGCTTCCCATTGTTTTATTGCTCAGGTATAGGTTTTTTTTAAATAGGGCTGAGAGAGCGGCTGGTGAAGGACACAAGTATCTCTATTGTTGGATGTTGTCGCACTGCCAGGAGACAGAAATGTAGATGCAAATATATTTGCTGTGATTTGATTCAATAAAACTTGCTAGCACAGTGCAGTACACTACAAAAAAATTGGTTCCTCCTACGCTTACTTGCTAAGACATGAGTTCAGGCCCTCTGGGATCCGCAATTCCCTGGCTGCTATCGATGACATCACTGACATCTAAGGAGCTGCAGGAATGCCGAGAATGCAGCTCCGGGCTCCTGGGGATGCTGAGCTCATCGGCTGCTACAGGAGGAAGGAAAGATGGGGTGTCTGGGTGGCAGTCCTGGCTCATTTACAGCCTTCCCCTTCCAATGTACACGCACGTGCTCTGTTTAAGGCCACCCAACACGTGGTGACACAAGGCTGCACCAGTTTAAACAGCAAAGTTGGAATTGTTTGAAAATATATTTCACCAACGCCTTCAGATCATAGAATCACAGAATGGTTTAGGTTGGAAGGGACCTTGAAGACCATCCAGTCCCACACCTCTGCCCTGGGCAGGGACACCTCCCACCAGCCCAGGTTGCTCCAAGCCCCGTCCAACCTGGCCTTGAACACCTCCAGGGATGGGGCAGCCACAGCTTCTCTGGGCAACCTGCGCCAGGGGCTCACCACCCTCACAGTAAAGACTTTCTTCCTAATATCTAATCTAAATCTACCTTCTTCCAGTTTGAAGCCATTCCCCCTCGCCCTATCAAATGCTGAGCAGAAATGAGCGTTTCGGAATGGGGTCAGACCCAAACTTGATGTCACCCTGTGACCCTCACAAGCCAGCAGAGACCACTCAAAGAGGGCTCTTCCACTTTTCACACCTTCCCAGCATTACTGGGGTTACTGATCTGGAGGACGTACCCAGCGCAGGGCGGGTAATGGCCTGAAGGATTTCACAAACACGCCCCGTTCCCTTTCTACCCATTTATACTTCCACAACATCCTCTGCAAATGAACTCCAGAAAGGATTTCAATAAAGTCAATAACCATATTTTTTTGACTGACGCCATTCTCACAGGAGACTTCCAAGAGCGATCTCTGCTACATCGCAGACGCACCTTTGACTATGACCAGTCTTGCTGCGTGTAACCAAGGCTGCCTCCCGGGGAGGTGAGCCACGGAAGGTATCACAGACGTCCAGAGAGCTGGGCTGGCACGCTGAAAGGAGCTTGAAGCAGGTTAGCATAAACCTCTTCCCCTTCGTTCCAGCCTGTTGGGAGCCTCTGAAGACTCCAGCATTCATCACCAAAGGGCATGTCTCCACGTGAAGGTTCTTAGGGACGAGGATGACACAGCTCTTGGCCCGGTACTCAAGAGGCTGAGGCCAAAAAGGTGAAGAAGTTTCCGTTTTCAGCCACCTCTGCTGCAGTGTTCAGAGCAGCACGGAGCTGGGAATACGCAGGACCAAGGACAAACGGGACAGAAAGTGAAATAACTTCCCTGCTCAACAGAATGTGATCCAGTGGAAGATTACCTACCCGCTGTCTTTACTCGAGGCCACCCAATAATTTGACCAAAAGTTACTTTACAACTGTACAGACTGACTGAGCTCCGACAGCTTTTTTCACTCTGCAAAACGGGAAGGGAGCCATCCACAGACCATTTGTCTGAGGCGGTGAGAGTAGGTTGGTTGCGACATCACCTCCACTGGAGGATCCAACTCCCATCAACCCGCGTCTCCTCGAGAGGGGACAGAGATCCGGAAGGAGGACGAGTGCCAGGATGATGAGGACATCTGGAGTCACAGTAGCTAGGACTAAAAGAAGTTCAGAGAGGAGAAACGCCCTCCTGCTTCCAGGAGGGAAGTCTGTCTCCCATCTCTGGTTATTGCAGATTAGGAGACACGATGGACGGAGCTGCCAGCCTGACACCTGCCAATTCTGCCTTTTTTTTCCTGCCTTTTTCTTAACGACGACGCTGCTCCCTGCCAGAGAAAGACCACTGGAAAAGAGAGTCCAGCACTGTCTAGAGCTTCCGATATGGTTGCTCAGGGATAAAACTACACTACGTTGTGTAAAATCAGCCATCTACACCTTGAGTTGACTCATGCAGACCCCCGTTCCCAGGCTTGGTTGCCTTTTCTCCTGGTTCTGAAGGGTGGAGGTGGTTGTTGCAATCGCAGATTCTCCCTCTCTATCTGTCTGCTGCTTTTCATCTTGCTGTGCTGCCCCTCGCCGAGGTGGGACGCCTGATCCAGGGTCTGTTACACAGCCGTGCTGGAAGCACAGAGAACAGTTTTTTGATGTTGTATCTCATCCCTCCATGCCATAAGACTCCATACCTCTGCCCTGATGGCCTGTTAAAAGGGCAGGTGCCCACCTCCCAAGGGAAGGAGAGAGCTTGTCCTCACAGCTCCCGTCGCCATGCCTGGTCCACCCAACGTGAATTTGCAGCTCTCTTTGCAGAAGGCAAACTCTCGGTACAGCTGGCATTGGTGTCACCGCGGGGAAACTGCTCCAGTGTCTGTTCCCGACTGTCTGCAGACTCGGGAAGGGACAATCCTTCCTTACGGCCCAGTTGATTTCTCCCCCAGCACAATTCAGTTGGTTTTCCCACCAATACTCCCAAACGTTCCCCGGAACGACGCGCATTTACACCACCCAACACGCCGAACCCTTGGTTTCCTCCTGCAATCTGCACCACTGACACTGCGTAAGGACAAAAGGCCATCGTAGCCAAAACCTCAGAGCTCGCAGAGCGCTGCTTGGATGGTTTCTGTTGTATTAGGAATCAGTGCAGCACTTGAGAACACGGGGATAAATCATTAACAAGTCATTATTGTTCACAGGTATTTTTGGCAGGAAACCACTGAGGTCAACGTGGACAAACTGCTGTGGGGTAGTGGAGGTGGCACTTTTCCTGGAGAAGCCTTCAAATCCTCCTCTAATCCCAAAAAATAGTCTGGAAGTGACCTTCCTCACTAAATCTAATCAACACGAAGAGTGCCGTAGCCCCTCCTTCCCGCTCTTCTTGGCCTGAGCTTTCTCCCCGCGTCTGTGATCAAGTCCTTATGTCTGCAGAGCGCCTGCCATTCTTCTGGCACACACCAAATGACAGCGCTGTTAATCACCAGCGCCCCTCACAGCGTGGGCAGCCTGACAGCCCAAACAGTATTGCTCAGTTACCAACCCGGTAATCTCCCAGCTCGCATCAATCACTTCTGCTACCGGGGCTTGGGGAATTCCCAAACGCTGCTGCTCCTCCTGGAGATCCGTCCAAGGATGGCTGCTTCTCATTCTTCGGAAACCTGCAGAGACGCCACTTCTGTACAACCGTATCAATCATTCTTTCCGTCCCCGGCAAAAATCCTCATCTTAGCGGGCAAGACAATGCTCCTGCTCCTGCCGGGGCACGGGTGCCCGTGGGGAGACGGGGGGGTGAACCCGTATGGGGTGTGCTCCCACGGCCATTGCTGCCGGCAGACCGCTGAGCGACCATCGAGAGCCCTCTCCACGGTTAATATTCTGGAGGCTGCTCCCTCCTCGCAGCCTCCAGCGCTGTCAGACACTCCAGCTCCACGAAACGCTATTTATTCTCGTTGTCATTCGGTTTCCTGCTTCGGTGGCCAGCTGGCCACTGACCCCCTTGCTATTTAGCTGTTGTAAATCAAGCGCCAGAGGACACTTTCAGAGCATCGTGATGTGGCAATCCGGCCGATTATGTGGATACGGTCGTTTTAAAATTAAGTAAGCAAACAATTCCGACACAAACAGCTCAAAGGCTGTGGCGTGTTGTTCGGTGTGTGCTGCTGGCTAGGAGGTACAACATCAAGATGGGGCCGCCTTTAAAGCCCTAAAAATCTCCTACAAAACGCCACGGAGTCAGCCCAGCTGCTCAGCCGGTTGCGTGCCCAGCCACTCCTGGATGGCTCGGTGGTGATTTTTTCACTAAGGAAAAGTACTTTCAACTTTGACATTTAAAAACCGCCTTTCGTAAGCACAAAAATATTCCTCTCCAAACTCACCAGCTTCTGGACACGTTCATGGAAGCCAAGAAAACCAGTCAGGTAACCGAGTCCAGCTCCTGAGCCCACGCTTCCATCTTTCCCTAAAAAAAATACAGACTCCACCACCACAGCACCAGGCAGGACATTTATACTGCAAAGGGAAGCGAGAGCTGCTTTACCAAAGCCCAAAGTATGGTCAGATCCCTCAAAACAGTCTTTCTGCCCACCATGAGGCTGCCAGCCCCCCCCTCCATGTGTCCTGAGGGTGGAGGCTGTGCCAGGCCCAACCTTCTGATGATGTTCCTCAGCAACCTGCCCACCACCCTGCCCCGTCTTCATCCTGGAACCGCAGTTGGGCTGTCTGAGCCTCAGCTTTTTCTCAGCTTTGAGCCATTTTTGCTTTAAGAGGCTGAAAACATACATGTTATTGCAGCCTGAAAGGGCAAAGAAATGAACAGTTACGGGCTTCGTGGTGGGACTATGAGACCTGGGCTACAAACAAGGCTGTAATATGCCTAGGAATAGTGGAAATAGGATTTGGAGGAATGTAATTACCACTTAAGAGGAGAGTGCAGGCACTCCTCTGCTGAAACCAGCAAGGTCTCTATCTCCCACTATAAACCGTTGGTAACAGTGATGGCAGACGGGTCACTGCTCCAGGAGATGCTGGTGGCAGCTGTGTTTCAGAGCCGGTGGAGCCTGCAGGCTGACCGCACGTGTTCCACACTCCTGAGGACTGGAATGGCGTCTGTCCTCCCCAGCTGGAAGGCCAGCTGTGCGCCACGAGCACTCCAGGACCTCCACTGGCAGGGACAGACCAAAGTCTGTTGGTCACCCACGTCTACGCGCTGCAGCGCTGAGAACCGTGCACTGCAAAACCCACACTGTGTGTCTTCTTCAAGGAGAAAACTTCCTTCTTTCCCTAGGTTGTCCCACAGCTCTTGAACTTGATGTTGATGAGACCTCCCCAGGCTCTCATGACATCCCACTGCTGCACCTCTGCCCAGAAGAGAAGATTCGTGACAGGGCTGCCGTCAAGCAGGGTTCGACTAGACTGGTTTTTCCCTGGAATGATGACTAACAGCGTTCAAAGAAAATCCTTCTGAGTTGGACACAGTCGTATTGACTCTGAGGTACAGCCTGAGCTACACTCAACGTTTCAAGGATCTTCATGTGATGGAGCACCCAACAGAGACATTCGAGCCCACTCACAGCAGCTGCAGCAGTAACAGTCTTCTGAGCCTACCGGAGCACGTACCAGGGATCCCCCAACCCTTTCTTTCTAGGGACTGTTCCTTTCCTGGCATTTTGGCCGACTACTCCCACTCCTGGAGCTGCTCCCAAGACCTTCACTGACTCTGGAGTGCCCCCAAAATTCATCTGCCCCGTCTCCGCCCCACGGGCTGCCGTCCCCTGCTTCCACGACTTCCGGGCTCCGTTCCCCTGGTCCTTCAAAACCCCTTTCATACCCCAGGACTGGGGATGAACATCAAGTTGATTATAAAACAATTTCTTTTGTTGATAGAAAATTCTTTGCAGGGCGTGAACAGCAGGAGAAAGAAAGGACTCTTCTGAACTGCGAGCTGGCTGGAAACCCCCGGAGGGCAAGAATCCGATCCCTCGTCTTTGAGGAGCGCAGGCCTGTCTGTACAGGCTGCAGGAGCAGCCGGCCCAGGAGAGCTTTGTGCGTGCAACGCCGACAACAACACACACCAGCCCTCTCCTTGCCGGCGCGGCGCGCCGGGTTCACGAGCAGCCCGCAGCTTCTGCACCGCGGCACGGTCAAATGGCTTCGTCCCTCCCGGTTGCGCCCCTGGGACAGACCTCGTTCCTCCTCACCCCGGTCATCCCCTCCCGCCGAGGCAAACCTCCTCCCCAGCATCTCCCGAGCCACCTGCCCCATGCAGCTTCATCCACCCCAAAATAAATCCTTCTCTCCCGATGCTCAAAACCTGCCCGGGGCATCCTCCTGGAGCGGCTCAGGAGGAAGAAATCACGGAATCACGGAATTTTCAGAGTTGGAAGGGACCTCTAGAGATCACCCAGTCCCACTCCCCTGCCAAAGCAGGACTGCCCAGAGCACATCACTCAGGACTGCATCCAGGTGGGTCTTGAAAGTCTCCAGAGAAGGGGACTCCCCCACCCCCCTGGGCAGCCTGTGCCACTGCTCTGCCACCCCAACCGGGAAGGAGTTTTTCCATGTATTTGAACGGAACCTCCTATGTTCCAATTGTGCCCATTGCCCCTCGTCCTGTCACTGGGAACCACTGAAAAGAGTCTGGCTCCATCCTCCTTCAACCCACCCTTTAGGTACTTGTACGCCATAGTAAGGTCTCCTCCATCTGCTGACCACAAGACCCAGTCAGGGACACCCACCCGCCCGTTAAACACCCCACCGCACCACGCTGCCGCCGGCAGCACGCGCTGGACGCAGCGGTCCTGCAGACGCCACCGAATAATCCGCCGCTGTCTAAATCACCGCTTATAAAAGGAAATCCCGCCGATCACAAAAGCGCCATCGTTTTGCAAACCGGGCAGAGAACGTGTTCCTTGGGAGCAAGGAACTGGTCAACCAGCACGGTGCTTGAGAAGCCAAAGCTGCACGGGTCTCGTGTTTTTCAGCCCTACGAAGAAGCGAAGAAGTGTCGTTGCTGTATTTTTCACAGCGGCCGCTGCGATCCGCAGGCTCAGGCCGCCAGCCCTGCTCTGGGTCAGCCCCATCTTCCTCCAAACTCCTCCAACTGTACATTTCAGTAAAATAACAAATACGGACAAAAAAACCCAAACCAACCCATCAACAATGCAGAAATCTGTAAGAACGGGTGTGAAACTCCCCCTGACGCTCTCCACACTGTGAGTAACGGTGACACCACCCGCCAGCCTCTCCCGCCGCAGCCCCGCCGCCCCGAGCAGTCCGACCCAGGTCAGACCCGCTCCAGCACCATTTGTGTCCCACACCCAGGAATACCCACGGATGTGCTGGTTACCCCGAGACGTGTTTTCTTTCTCCCTCTGCTCCCACCGCACCGCTTCGCTATCAGGTTTTGCAGTCTCTCATGCAGCGCTACTAGCTAATAGAATAATATATATAATATATATAGGAATAATGGCTGCCTCCCAGCCGTTCTGCTGCTCGCAAAAGCCCAAAGTATGGTCAGATCCCTCAAAACAGTCTTTCTGCCCACCATGAGGCTGCCAGCCCCCCTCTCCATGCGTCCTGAGGGTGGAGGCTGTGCCAGGCCCGACCTTCTGATGATGTTCCTCAGCAACCTGCCCACCACCCTGCCCCGTCTTCATCCTGGAACTGCAGTTGGGCTGTCCGAGCCTCAGCTTGTTCTGAGCTTTGAGCCATTTTTGCTTTAAGAGGCTGAAAACATACATGTTATTGCAGCCTGAAAGGTTCAGTACAGCCTCCGAGCAAGGAGAAAGCGACGCCGATGGGCCTCGGGCAGGGGGAAGGAGGTGACACTCCCCGTTTCCGGACCTCAACATCGCAACCCAACGTGGGCGGGATGTTCCCTACAGCCCCTCGTCACCTCGGGATTTCAGGGGGTGACGTGGTCCTCATCAAAGCTGGGCAAGAGCTGCTGCAGCCGCTCTCTTGGTTATTTCTGGGTCGGGGCGCTGCTCGTCCCAGTGCCCCCCAACCCACCGAGGCACCACACACAGCCCCGGGGGGGGGATTTTCCCCCTGGGCCAGTTCCAGCCTTCTCTGCCATTCCCATCCTCGCTGCGAGGAACACTCTCTGCTCCTTCCAGCTCCCCCACCACCGCCCCTGCAAAGGACGCCCTATAAATTAGCGCCGCTTCAAGCTACCCCGGCTCCTGCTAGAAAGCTGCGGTGGGGAGGAGACCGCCATGGATGTCCCCTTCTCCCCATCCCACCACGGCAGAGGAAATGCTCCTGCGTGCTTCTCACCCTCCTGGCATCACGATGGAGGCCGGCTGGGACCTCCATGGTCATCACACACCACAGCCTTCCCCGTGGGCTGTCCCTGCAGCCCTTGGTGGGGCTGGGACCTCCATGGGCATCACACACCACAGCCTCCCCCGCGGGCTGTCCCCGCATCCCGTGCGCCACGTCGGGGCTGGGGCCTCCATGGGCATCACACACCACAGCCTTCCCCGCGGGCTGTCCCCGCAGCCTGTGGTGGGGCTGGGGCCTCCATGGTCATCACACACCACAGCCTTCCCCGCGGGCTGTCCCCGCAGCCTGTGCGCCGCGGCGGGGCTGGCGGCAGGCGCAGGGGACTGTGGGCAGACAACGGTCAGGGACGGTCCGCTCGGGGCAGCCGAGCTAAATCCTGATTAGGAATGTGACGGGAGCCGAGAAGAAAGCGTAGGGTGTGGAAAAATAGGGAGGAGAAAGATTGTTTTGGAGGAGAATAGGTCCAGGGCTCTGGGCAGTTTCATTAGAGGAATATTAAGTAAATGAGTCAGAGCTTGCGGTGCCTGAGGCTCGGGAAAGCTGCTGCTGGTGTGAAGGGATGGCAGGGGAAAATGAGGTTCGTGGCACGCTGTCTGCATATGAAATTCAACCATAACAAAACAAGAGGAAACATGTTGCCTGCCTAATACTTTTATTAACATTTGCAGAGATTAAGTACTGCAGACGTTCGATCGGTGCCTTCGTCTGTACCCGATTCAAGCTCTGCCCCTCCTCGCTCTGGGCCAGCGACTTCGGCGAGCGCTTCCCAAAGCGCCGCTCTTCCCGAAGGCAACGCAACGCGCGGCGCTCAGCGCTCCGCTCTCCGGCAGCGCCCACCGCGCCACACTGCTCTTTTACAGGCCAAAAGTAATTTTCCAGGTCGGGCTTTACACATTCATAGCTGGAATCTGGATATAAAAAATTGTGTCTTAATTCCCACACCAAAAAAAAAATGGGATATTGCACCGGTATCCACCATGCAAGAATGTGTATTGATAAATGTATATCTTATGTGTGTATATATATGTATGTGTGTGTGTATATTTATATAGATATATACGCAGATATATACATCTGTGTGTGTGTATATATATAAATATCTATTTATCTTGCAAACACAAAATCCAAGCCTGAAGATGGGTAAAACAAAATGCCCACTTTTAAATGAGAATATTCATTTCATAAGCACCCGGGAAATTCAAGGTAAGGACGTTAATCCGAAGGATGCTGTAACAATAGCGATACAGGAATAATACAGTAGACTGCACTAATATATATTTAACCGTATGAAAGAGTTCCAAAGATCTGTAGGTTGAAATTCTATGCCTGTACAGCAAAAAAAAGTATTAAAGCTACCAACCGACCACCTATCCGTGGTGATGCCAGAGACCAGGAAGGTCACAGAAGTGGCAAAGCGCAGTAGTAATGGGTGACTTCAACCATCGCCATACAGATCGGGCAAACGTTGTGTTGCGGTCTGAGCAAAAGACAGCTTTAGGTATCTTCATTGACTTCTTTATGGAGCAATTGGGAGAAACCTCCAAAGTAGGTGCAACCCTGCACAGTACACGGGGTCTGTGGTTGAAGACAGATTATTTCTGTAATAGTGACCATTCTATATTCAAATTCCCCTATTCGCAGGAAAGGCAAATAAAAATAAAAATAAAGAAATAAATGAATAAAACTCCTCAAACCATAAAAAGTTCAAAGAATAAGGAAAGTAGTTAGGAAGACATTTTAGAAGGCAAACGAGCAGGTAAAATGTTTCTGGGTGATAGAGAAATTGTGTAGAGATCTCCTGCTAGAGGCTTGGGGCAAACCTACGCCATCGAGCAAAGGACCCCGAAAACCCAACAGTGAACAATAAAGAAAAGGAGAATACCAGAAGGAAAAAGCAACCTTTGAAAAGTGGAACTTGCATCCAAATGATGACAGCAGAAAAGACTGTAATCCTGGCAAGTTAAGGCGACCGGTCAAAAGAGAAAAACATGCTAGGGGCTTACATACAAACAATAAAGCCTTTTTCAACACATCAGAGGCAGGAAGCCTATTAGTGAGTTTCTGTGGCTAACAAATAACATAGGGAATGAAAGATGCACTCAAAAAATATTTGCAAAAAAGCTAAATGAATTGTTTGCATCATGGTTCACTACAGAGGAAGGCAGGAAGTTCCCATGCAGAGCGTTTCAGCGCGTTCATAAATTACTTGGGAAAGGGTAAATTAATGAGGTGACAAAATTTGCAGATGAACCAATATTTTTTTGGAATTATCCAATCTCAGGCTGGTTGTGAAGGCTTGCATGAAGGACCTCAGGGTACCCGGTGTACGCTCTAACGAGTGTCAGGACGCCAACAGCTCCCCCCTCTTCCCGTGCTCCTGCCCACACGTTCCCCACCGCTTACCCCGTCCTTGACTTCTCCATGAGCTCACTCGGCTTATGAAAACATCCGAAAACAAACCTAGCAAATAAACTTGACCATTTTCTGCAGTTTTAATGAGTTGGACAGGTTTGGGAAAGGGTCTCATGAGCATTGGAGCCACAGCAAGGGAAGGATGAGTTATGACATGGAAAGTAGGGGTGGGGGAGAGCAGTAATTAGGGAAAAAAAAAAGAGAGAAGAGCAAGTTTTCTTCCTCTCGGCAGCATGGAGCCCTCAGCTGGGATCAGCTGTAGACGGAACTGCAGCTTGAATGGCTATGGGGTAAAATGCAGGTGAAATTCAGTATCGGTGAGTGCCAAGGGATGAGCCTGGGAAACAAGCGTTCGAATTGTAAGGACAAAATGACAGGTTTAAAATAGCTAATTAAACTCAGAGAAGATCCTGGAATCATCCTAGAACATTTTCTGAAAATATCACGCTATTTGTGTGCACTGCATATATCTTTTTTTTATATATATATATATATATATATATATTTCTGCACTATGCACAAACGAAATTAGGAACGTAAAGGAAGAGAGGACCGGGAAATACCATCTGGGGTACACTTCGAGCCAAACAGTCCGTTTGGTACTGGTCACCCTATCTCAAAAAGGAAAAATATCCAAAAGGACCCTGGTAGCAAAAGTAGCCAGGTAGCAACAAGGTGTGGAATGGCTTGTGTGTAAGAAGAGCCTTGGATGCTCCACCCAGAAGAGGACAGAGTCCTGTAAAATTGTGAACACTGTAAAAAAATACAAATATAGAGTAATTATTCAGTATTCTTTATAATGCAAGGATGAAGGTGGCACCTCAAACCACTGCCAAGTAAAAGGTTTAAAGTAAAAAAAAATAAATGATTCTTTTCACAGACCCAGAGTTGCACTCCCTGATGAAAGATGAAGTGGAGATGTCAAAAATCCAGAAAGCCACGTGGGCAAGATCCATCCCGGCCAACAGTCCGACTGGGAGGACATACCCACCTTGATCGTTTTCTCCTACTGGGCATGAAGTTTTCTCCTAACTTCAAGCATGTACCGCATGTACCGCATGTACCTACGCCTGTAGCCCATGTACTGCTGAGCTAGCTGCCTCACCTCCCTTCAGAGACAAACCCAAAAACCACTGTGCCCTTAGAACACATGGTTCATTGGCTCTGTGATAGACGCCGACGCTGTATTACATCAGTTGACCACAAGAAGTCCCAGTCTTTTCCAGTGACTTTCCAATAACAGGGTAAAACTCATCTGCACAGAAGACAACCTCTTGGACGGACCAAGTCTAACAGTACGGACTGGATTCCCTGGAGAAATAAGCATCACTGTAGGTTTTATTTTTCACTTCTAGGTAAAGACACCTTTGACTTTGTGTTCTCCAATAAACGTAAGAAAACTGTTCTTTTAAAACCAGCAAAGCAAGTCACTCTTCTACACAAAAATCCTGACCCTAAGGAGATGATGGCAAAACAAGCAATTTCTGAACGCAGGTACTCGTGCTGCTCAGTGTGCTGATGGAAGAGGTTCAACATAATCTAATCCAGTAATAAACAACATCGAATAACCTACAGAGAACTAAACTCTTGACTCAGGCTTTCATACTTCCTTTAAATCTGGCTCCGGGCTTTGATGTCAAATAATTAAACCGATCACGCAGTTTAGCAGGGCTGGGGTTATCACCGGTATCTCTGTGGGAGGCCCTAGAAGAGGTGCAGCCCAGTCGCTCTCCCGCTGTCCTCAGACTACTTTCGGTCATCCCTGTTCTCCTCCCTTCTCAGCACGTTCACGAGGTCGCTGGGCGCCTCGGAAGAGTGAAGACGCAATACAATCATCTGTGTTTGCTTGGCTCCGCACAGCGTGATGCCTATATACACATCGACCAAACGCTGCCCAAGTCAGACTGAAACAGTATTACCAAGCAATAAGAAGAAAGAGAAAAGTCATTATCAAGTTGACTTTTGTTCAGTTATCCGAATTTACAACCTCGGTTTCTCATTTGATCCTGAACCTCCAGTCGATAACGGGCAAAAGTACATCGCATGGTTATGTTGCTGCAAGGGAGACATCTCTTCGCTTCTCAACGAGATTGCATCGCGGTTATCTAGGTATTTTTTTTATCAGGTAAGATCACTACCGTGAGCTCTGAGGATGCAGAATATCGCTGAACACTTCCTCAGCTCATTTGAAGAAAGCGTCTCACATCTGGCTTCAAGAGACAAAATTGTTTCCTAGTTTATTTAATGTAGAACTTCATTTATTGCGTTTTACTCATAAATTCCTTTATGGTTTGAATCTTACATATATACAAACCTATTTCTTTTTCTGCGTTGCTCTGCAGCAAGTCAGAACAGTGGCAAACACTGAGTTTATAACACCTGGATCAAATTTTCGGGGGGCTTAAATGATTTCAGTGAAAGACCTTTGCAAACCTGAAAGAAACTCAATTCCCACCTCAGTGTCTGATGATGTCAAATTTCCAGGCACCTGGTAACCATCTCTGTTTCCACAGGTTGTGTCTTTGGGGAGTGAGTTCAGAGAAATTAGGGCTTTTTTTTTTTCCCATTTGGTGCTCTGAGGAGCTTTTAATGAATTACCTGAGATGATAATGCGATTGAGTGAGGGCTCTATGCACCGGTGTACGCGGGCGCTGCACCGAGATCTTGTAGTAGGTGAACACAAGAGCACAGGAAATCGGTCACTAGAGAAGGCAATTACTGAAATGAAGGGGAAATACACTGAGAGATGCTTATCTTGTTAAAACATGGTGGAAAACAAAGCAAAACAAAACAGTGAAACTAAGAGAAACCCAAGGATATCAGCTTACAGGTGCAGCCTCAGTGGGAATGACGCATAGATTTTCCCTGTAAATATATCTGAAAGACAGCTGAATTCCTGAAGTTGCTCTAAACTCTGGCAAAACACAACCGAATATCAAAATTTAAAGATGAAAGAGAAATTACTTTGAAACTCAAAGTTCTGCCCCTCCGTCAGTGCTCACAGATGTCTTCTGTGCAGAAATCAGCACTGGACTCGACCAATTCAAAAAGCTATCTTTTTTCCTACTAGATGACTTTTTTGTTTTAAAAACTGTAGGATTTCTATATTGCAAGTCTCCGTCATTGTAGCAGTTACAGACAAAATGACACAGATTCCTTCGAAGCTGGCGGAACACATCACTCAGTTGGGCTTTGCATCAGCTGAGCGTAACAAAAAGAATAACTTCTACAAAAACATTTGATAAACACTATATTTCCGTTAGTTCTTTACAGCGGTATGTTTCAGTTCTCAGCTGAAGACAGAAAATGAAATTTGGTAGGGATGCACTTTCCTAATGAACAATTTGGGCACGCGTAAGAGCCGGCCCTCAAACGTTTATCCGGAGAAGACTCTACACACTTAAGGATCCACAGGTGAGGCATCAGGTGAAGAATAAATCAGAATGGCGTTCAATATGCACATACATCTCCTGTTTTCTTCACCCTGCTCTAATCTCTTCAGTTTAATAATTTCAATGGAACTGAAATGACATAATTTAAGAACTACCTATTTAACTGGAAAAGTCAATCAAATGGAGAAACTTAGATTTCCCCTTTCTGGCAGTCTTGCCGTAGGTAACACAAAGTCCTGCACCATCATAAATAACGTCAAAAACAAGGCTTGCCACCAGCTCTTGGCCACACGGGAACAATGGACATTTTAGTACATCCACATAGAGGCACAGACACCAGTATAATACAAGGGAAGAGCTCAGAAAACACTCAAAGGATGAGGGACTTGTACCCTTGAAAGCACCAACTCTGAAAACAACCAAAGGTCGATGAAAGGACAGTATCATGATGAAATAACAAATGAACAGATGCTGCCAGTCCGATATCATGGTCAAAAGGTCAAATGTGATCCTCTGAGTACAATTTAGACTGAGGAGGTTGAAGATCGCAGGAATCGCCATACTGGCTCAAAGGAGATCCTTAACATACGCCCAAACTACGGACTGGTTTGCACGGCCAAGAAGCAGCAGACTCTCACTAACCTCTCCAGATAATCTGATCTCTCCACCAGGACAAAGACAAGCTACAATTCAACACAAAATCTTCCTAAATCTCCTTCAAATCTGTGATAACGTAAACACATCCCCCAAAAAACCCAAAAGGTCTTAAGTGTCAGCGACTCTCACCTGGGTTCTACAGGACTTTGCAAGTCCTACACAAACTTCAGAGAAGCACAGGAATATTCACAAAGCATCTACAGTTTCTTCAGCCCACCTACTTAAACCCGTGTTCACAGAGATGCTTAACCAGAGTTTATAAGCTATTAAAAATCTCTCAAAGTTCTTAACATGGTCAACAGAATTAAATAAACATCAGAAAGTTTGCCTTCATGGAAACATCAGGCTTCTCAATACCGGCATTCATCTTGTTTACTCAAAGCAGTATGTCCACCCATAAATACCGCCGGTTTCATTTCACCTTTTTTTTCCCCTCACTTCATAAGTCACGGCACAAGGGCCAGATTACTGCTGGGGAAGAAGGAAAAAAGTTTAGCATCATTAAGCAGTGTTCTTTGAGATGCACGTTGTGGATACGCACGTGCTCAGAACGGTAAGCATGGATATACCCTTCACTGTGGGCCTACAACTCATCCCGACCACAAGACTTCCGTGGAAGTAGAGAGAGCAGTTAATGTGGATTTGTACTATACATCTCAAAACAGCCCAATTACTATCACGTTATCTTCTTTTCTTCTTCAAATGACAATCCACATACATATTCAGAAGGTGAGTAACTCCAAGCAGGAATTCCCTCTCCGTCTCTCCCCACAAGTGAGCGGGGAGGGGTGTCTCAAGCCTTTTAGAGCAGTCGGCAAACCACAATCTGCCTAATTTGGCATCCTTCCTGGAAGCATCTGCAATGGTACAGAGTTTAATGGTACTCCGCACACCAGCTCTGCAGACATCAAGATGGAGACATCCTCTGGAGAGGCTATTGTACAACTTGACCTTTGAAGGAATTTACTGATGGCCAGAGGCACGAACGCTGAGGCAGTATCACAACATCTCCTGATACAATATGTTATGCAATTACCAGTATCACTGCACCTCTTTATCTCCCAGTTCATGACACAAATGAACAGAGGCCACCTGACGGGTTTGGTTGTGTGCAGACAGGAAGGAGATGGTCTGCTTGACATCAAATGTCTGAGGAGACATACCACTCCGTCCACGAAGGACTGGGGTTCGCTGGGGGGAAAAGAAGGGCTATTTTCTGGCTCCAGTGAAACTTATATATGACCTCAGGAAAGCATATAAGAAACCTTATCTGGGAAGGGGGAATAAAGACCTTGGATGTTAGATATTTAGTGGTGGGTCTTTCTCGCCCTCTGGCAGAACTTCTTGCCGTCAGGATAGTCACATTTAAGAACACGGTTAGAATAATGAACAAGCTGCCACAGGCTCGTGTTATCACGCTGTCTGGATGGTGAGCCCCTGCTTAAGATCCCATGCTGGGATAGAGGTCACCACTCTTTTACCAAAGCTCCATATAGAATTTTAGGACCGGGGGGGTCAAAGAAAATTGTAAATCCCTCAGATGGACAGAAATAGTTGCTCAGGTATCTGCACCGATGTAATCTGTACATTACTGCTCGTTAGTGCCACTGAGCAATCCAGAATCACTGAAACACAGGTCTATGTAGGGATGAAAGGTCTAAGATACGAGAAGCTTCTTCTAATAACCATTATCTATTATCAAAATCTAGAGGTGGGAGTTCAGAGCAGGGACTGGAGCAAACGTCTTGACTTCAGTGCGAGGCAGTGTAGGAGGATGGGCAAGCTTCTCTGGTAACTCTGGCTTCAGCGTTTCCTCAGCCTGTCCCAGCCGTACCAAAGTCTGCAGGACCACCACTAATCTGTCTTGCCTTATCTTCCAGTAGGTTTTTGGGGGAAGAAGGGTTAGACAGGTATCAATGAGTCCTTCAGACTACAGAATCAAGAATGTGTTTACCAGGAATCCAAGAAACACGCCGGCCCATAGGCAACGGAGCCAGTACTTGTTGGCACCTGAGGACAAGAAGTCCATTTTGCAAACCCCCTATCTTCTGCAAACTGTCCCTTTGGATGTTATCCCACATTTCTCATTTGTAGCCTGTCAGCTAAAATGGCTTTCTACCACTGACAGATTCAGCATTCCCCATGCTGGGTTCCCACCAGCCCCACTGGATTCCCTGGCTCCACGGCTTCCGACAGAAAGGACGGGATCTCAGAATATCTTGTCTGACATTACCTGAACATGAGGACCTTAAAATGCAAATGGTATGGCTGGCAAGGGCATGAAACTATTTTTGACTTAACACATCAACGGGTCTTCTTGGTGACCAAATACCTGACGTTCGCAGGTTACCATGATTCCCTCCCTAGACAAGGAGAGAGGTATATACGCCAACAGACCTATAAAAAAATATATATTCTCTAATACGTAGAGGGGCTCTTATTTCAACCATAGCAATATCTGACTGTTCCTGAGATACAGTTATAACAAAGAGAAGCTAACTCCCAAGAGAGTGTGCTCTACCCAAACACTCTGGTAGGTACCAAAGATGAAGGCTCTGTTGCCTACAACGCACACAACGCGTTGGGAACGTGAGGAGGGACGAATACATGCGGTGTTAGTAAGCAGTCTCCTGCCACAACACTATCTTGTGACAGAGGTCCTTGAAAAGGTCAGGAAGCTGCAAAATCCAACAGTATACACCTCGTTCTTGCTCTCTAGCACTGAGTGGGCACTGCGGTGTTGGCCCCCGTGGGAATCCTAGTCTGTGCCCAAAAATAGAAGAAGAGGGGAGGACACAAACGGCAGAAAGAGGCGGAAGGAGTTAGATCCCGTGGTTATATCCTGAGATCCCGTGCACAAGAGCGGGATGTTGCAAGGTGCGCTCGAGGTTTAGACATCCAGAACTGATATTAGTTTTGTCACAGGTTCTAGAACTCAGCATTGGCTAACGCTGTTGGAGAGGAACGATATTCCTGATGAATGCACCCGATATCGGCGTCTTTCTGCCAGTACCAAAGGATTCCTACAGAACACGAGTTCTCCCGTGTGTTAAAGACACGGCGCATCCTACCAGTTTGCACCCTCGAAGAAAGTCTTCCATAAAGACAGTTACCTCTTTAGGAAGCCTGGACCTCTAAAGGCACACTGGATGTCACAAGGGAAACATCCAGTGTTGCCTACAGAACAATTCTTGCTATTCCTGAAAACTATTTAGAGTTGGGACAATGTCAGCCTAGTATATTAGGAGAAATATACTCAATTGAGCAGTTAATCGAACTACAGATGGAGAACATGCAAAAAGTAAATAAAATTCAATAAAATAATTCAAGAAATATTACTCAGCCACTGTGCTAGAAGTTGGTTGCACAAACTCTGAACTTTACCAAAACTGGAATATCCAAATACCAAAACTGGGGTAGCATAATTCAGAAGGATAATTGTTGTCCATTCTGCACTGAGAAGTGCAGAACACTCAAAAAAAAAAAAAAATTAAGAGGGTGTTTGTGTTTTTTAAACAAGATCCTGAGAAATCTTGAAGTCACCTTGGTACGCCTGCCAGACAGGGAGATAGGCTCTGAAGGGTACAAATGTGGGATGACCATCATGAAGGGGCCAAATGTAGCTCCGAAACTACAAAAGATGAGAATTAGTAGTGCAGGTTTTCAACCATGAATTTCCACATCTCGTCCTACATTCATGAGACACAGCCAGCCTGGCCCTACCACACCGGGGACCGTCTGCCTCTGTTGCCACTAGGGTTGAAGTTACTGCGCTATTTCTCAAGGAATACCAGGTTTCCTCCTCCATGGCTTTTGCATCTCAGGCTGTAAGTGTGCAGGCCATGGCTGGATAGGAAGATGGACAAGTAGAGTCAGAATGCAGAGAGTCACGTTAGCCATTCTGAGGAGCAGGCGTTGCTCTGAAAGAGAAGAATCTATAGCAAGATTTGGGTTGATATTTCATTAGATGAGTACTATTGCACTGAAGAACAGACGAAGGCAGGGAGCACACATGACTAAACTATAATGGTTATTATCCCATCGATAGAGCACAGTTGACGGGATCATGCAGATTGAGGGTGACGAGGGATAAAAATGGTATATCCAGGAAGATATGAAGGCCAAAGCATCAACAGCATCAAACGCTGGTTAACAGCACCGGTTGAGAGCTACATGTTGAGGAGATTTGTGATAATGGATCCCAAGGAACTGTACAGTGCCTTCTAAATGAATGAATAGCTGAGCTCAAAGTCAGTAACAGATGGTGAAGGATGTACTTAGCACAGTTTTTCCACAGAGACTTGCCCAAACAGAGCTGAGGTGGACTGGAAGGGCTGGTGCTGAAGGTGGAGGGCGTAACGGCTGAAAAGGTGTTCTGCAGAAGGTGAGAGTACAAGAACAGCAGTGTGGATTCGGACCAAAGGTCCATCTAGCCCATGATCTTTGCTTTGACAGTTGCCAACGCTGGATTTCTGAAGGAGAAGTAAGAACAGGACAAGCGTGTAGGGCTTCTCCCCAGGACACTCTCCAAGCCTCCAACAAGCTGCATTTTATAGAGTTCCTGAGGCAAAACCGGGACTGGTTATTTAATAGCCATCAATGGAGTCTTCTCCCATTCATTAGCTCCAGTGTTTTTTTGAACCCTTGTAAACTTTTAGCATCCATAGCACTTCCCGCAGTAAGGAATTGTACAGTGTATGAAGAGCACTTCCTTTTGAACCGGGCTCCTGGTAGCTCCATGTGATGCCCCATTATTTTCATATTGAAAGAGACTAACAGTCAATCCCCACTCATGATTCTGAAGATCTTTTTCATATCGCCCTTTGGCTGCCTCTTTTCCAGCCAGAAGGGTATTAGTCCAGTTAGTTGTTCCCTGTATGAAACACATCTTTCTTTACACTTTTTCTTATCCTCATGTTCTTCTCCAAACCTCTTCCAGTACTGCTGCATCTTTTTTAGAGGTCTGGGGAACAGAATTTCACACAGCATTCAACATGTGGCTGTATCCTGGATTTCTACAGGTGCTTAAAGATATTCTCCCTTCTATTCTCTCTTTTTTTCATTCCTAATGTTCTCTTTGTCTCATCAAAACCACCAAGTGCTAAGCTGAAACTTGCACGCAACAATCTATTCTAATCACAAGATATTGTTTCTAAGTGGTAACGGACAATTCAGAGCCCATCACCTTAATGTAAAGAAATTACTGATTTTCCATATGCATCTCTTCACAGTATTTAGTCTCACAAGGTTCTTCTGCAATGCTTCACAGTTGAACCTTGTCTTCATTACTTCAAGTTAGTTAAGGTATTGGAAAGCTCTAAAACATCACCAAGCGCTCAGTTTCCATGTGCTTAATCAACGCACAGGACAGCACTGCTACCAGCACACGCGCCTGCAGAACTACCATCGTCAGCTTCTTCCCCTGTGAAAATCTGCCAGTGATCCCTACCATCTACTTCTTATCTTCCAACCATTATTTATCCAAGAGCCTCCTTCTTATTCCATGTCTTAGTTTCCCTAAAAGCCTTTGCTGAGGGAAGGCTCAGCAGGGACCTGTCCCACAAGCATTCCCCAGTCTTTGTTTTATGGAGAAAGCAACCATAAAAGATGGAGCAGCGATGGAGCATGAAGACATGGGCTGGCAGTAACTCAGGCCACAACGAGGTGCAACTGTCAGAAATGTCATGCGATGATTTCTCAAACAAGAACCAAAAATTATTTTGACATAGGGCTTGCAGGAGCTGCACGTTGTACAAGTCCACGGGGCTCATCCATCACTCAAATCAGATATCTGCATCTCTCATGGAGATAGGTAGTTTGTACAAAGCTTACAAACAACAGCTTTTGGTACAGTCATCTTCCTCTTGAGAGACGAAACGGAGGTCAGAGATACTCCGAAGGAGATCATGGAAAGACCACATGATCATAGAGAAGAACAGAGGAGAGCAAAGTGTTGGAGGCGAAGGATGCCAGGCAACAGCCTAAACCATTCCGTGCACCAGTAGTGATCAAAAAGACCACATACAGAAAAATAACAAGAATAAACACTGTTCTGAGCAAAAAGGAAGATGCAAATGATAAAAAGATAAAAAAAAGAGAGAAACTTTGGAGAGTAGATGAGTACAAAAAATAGCTGAGTG
This sequence comes from Anarhynchus alexandrinus, assembly GCA_008711295.1. Classification (NCBI taxonomy): domain Eukaryota; kingdom Metazoa; phylum Chordata; class Aves; order Charadriiformes; family Charadriidae; genus Anarhynchus; species Anarhynchus alexandrinus. The sequence continues at coordinate 743,093 of VUYV01000142.1, forward strand.
GAACTCTATGACCTGAGGCGTCTTACACTTACGTGAGACCAGATGAAATGGAGGGTAATGGGGAGGACAGAGACAACCTTGTGGCCCTGGGGAAATGTTTGGACAGAAGCCTCTGGCAGTGACATTCAGGGACACGTGCGCACCCTCAGCACGGCTGCAAATGAGGACTCCCATTCAAATACGACATTTATGGAACAAAGGAATAACTGAGGTACAGCACGACAAGTGGAAGAGGGGGAACTCTTTCTTATCTCTTCAGGGTCTTTGTGAGGTTCCACTTATTCTGGCATAAAACTGCCTTAGTAAATAAAAGTTACTGAGATAAATTTGCAAGTAACATGATTCAAGACTGAAGCGGTAACAGATAGACACACGTCAGCTCTCTTACTGCTTCAAAAGATAGTCAACACAGGGGTTCTGAAGTTGTATTTCTGCACTGGATGGTGGTCCACAGAGATTAACGTGCTAAGTGTTAACCTCCGATTCAAACCGACCTCCAGGAGGTTACAGGACTCGTAGCAATGCACTCTTTGTTATTCGACTTCCATATCCTTAGAGATGTTCCCTATATTTAAGCAATTTGGAAGCAACATCTTTGTGCAGGATCCGGCACAAAATTCAACTAGTGAAAGAACCAGTGCTCTCCATTCCCTACTTAGATCTCCTCAAGTTGTCTCTTCTGCTCTACCACATGGCAATCGCCCCAAATCCTGTTCCAGACAGTGTCTTCCCTGCACCTGCCCTGCTCCGTTACTGGGCTTTTTGGCCTTTGTGAGGGAAACCGCTTCAGGTCTGTAATCGGACTGAAGCGCTATTCATTTTTCGGATGTGGGTCCAATTCAATCCCAATGTCTTTCCCTCCGCGTTTCTGCAGTGTACGTATCGTATCCCTTCCGCAGCGATGCGCCGGCAGCCCTGAGCAAACCCACCCACCTGAACAAAGACCCCACGGAACAACAGCTGAAGTGCTGCAGAAGTAGGAAGTCTAAACTCTGTTTGTTCACGTAATTTTGATCTAGAATTCACATACCTTTGTCTAAACAATAGCAAATTCAACCCCCAAACTGCTTTACTTACACTCGAAATTAACGTGTCATAACTGGACTTGGTAGAAAACTTATAATTTGTTGCACAGAGTTTATGGCCAGAGGAGTTAATTCGGCTACTTAGTCAGAACTTCTGTACATGACAGTCCATTACATCTCTGCCACCACCCTGATGCTGCGCACAGTAACGCGCATTAGATTCACCCATTTGATCACTGGAGACCGACTTACTGAGAGGGAGAACAAAAGAGAGATCAAAGGGCCACTAATGCCCTTAAGTAGCCCCTTTAGGGTCAGGGAAGTGCCAAGGTGAGAATCCATCCGTTGATCTAGGCAGATGATTCATGTCTCAAGCTGCAGAGGAAGAGGATACACACCCAAAATTTCAGATAATTTGAACAGGGTGGCTGCAGGGGGGGAAGAGAGTCTTCCACTTAAATCTGTTCCATCTTGCGCATGGGAGTAACCATACAGCCTAAGCACATTCGAAACAATATTCTCTCTACTACCTTTGGACACTGACCTGTACGTTTTAGCGCCTTGTTTCGAGGTAAGGCTAATCCCTGACGCTCCTAAAAAAAAAAAAAAAAGGTGAAAAGGTCCCAAGACAACTCTTGGCCAACTCCCGCCCGACCCGTGCTGGCAGCGAGCCCGAAGCTGCGAAGCATGAGATGTGATTACGACTCCTTAATGCAGACTGAAAGTGTTATGGGCAAATGAAAGGCAGAACGACGCTTCCTGTTCTCTACAGGCGGTGAAATAAGGGGATATCAAAATAAAATAAATTAAAAAATCACAGAACTCAACAGACAGAAGAGACCACCGTGACCACCCGTACCACTTACACCTACGTTATACCCTGTCCTCCTCTTGATATCTCAAGACCTAGAATGGAGGGAAGCCCAAAAATGTGATAAAATACGAATGTGCATTGCTCGAGTGCGCTATACGCCCCTGTACTGAGGTTCGGCTTACAACTCTGCTTTGTTTATAAACCAAAATTTCCTAGATTGGGCTCTTGGCATCCCCCGCAACACAGGGTTTTATGGTACTGAAGACAGAGAGACCTGAAGATCAAACTACACTGCGCAGTTGCCATTGCGCTTATTTGTTACTTTTTTTTTTTCTTTTAGGTTAAAACTTGCTTGTTTTCAGACTAAGACTTTTGGGGAAAGTCCACAGGAAACTTTTAGGCATGTTTGAGAGCTCTACGCACAGAAGAATACAGAGATGTAATACATAAAAAATGCACGTCAACTTTTGTCCAGAATGAAGTCCAATACAATAGAGTTCTCTTTGATCATACAAAGTCTGTGACGTTTGCATTACTTTGACAATTCTGAAAGTTTTCATTTCAAAATAATGACTTCGCATGCAGTTCAGAACAGCCTTCCAAAATCTGTAGGAAATGCCTACCAAACCTCTAGTTTTACGGAGGCACGGAGCAAAAAAGTACTATCTCCAAGGGTTCGGAACCGTTTCCGCCCCAAATCCAGCCTGGCTACAGCCAACAGGAACGCCTGCGGCCCGTTTCCCTTCTCCTGTAATCTCCCCCCTCTGCCAGCTTATCTTTGGGAAATGTCCACTTGCTCCTTGGATATACTCCAGGACGGGCGTGCGTGGCCAGAAGCCCTCTGTTGACTGTGGCTCACTCCAGCCCTGTTGATTTGGCCTCCTGACCATGTATCTTTGCTCTGCTGCAGTGGGGTTTGTTTCTCCTGTTTACGCCTGCCCCGTGTAATTACTGGGGCCTCCAGATCCGCGACCTCTTCAGTACTGAAAATCCTCATGTCTACGCCTACGTGTGTCATAAATAATTCTACTGGGACACCGACCAGCACCAGACGGTGCACTGAGGAGCTGGAATATTTAGGTTTAAAGTCCTTCAGACTCCTTCTTAAACAGAGAACAGTTTCTCGCCACGCGTTTTCTGGATCAGGAGAGGAGAAGATGCACCACGCAAAGCTCCAGCTCAGCCTCTGCGTACGCTCAAGAGAGGGGTGGACGTTCAGAAACAGCCTCTGAGCTCGGCGCTTTCCAGAGCGAACTCCGGCTGAGAGACCCTCCTCTGCATCCGGATTTTCATGGCTCGTCTTTCCGATAGCCTTAAAAGCTCTTCCAACACGAACACCGTGCTAACCTACACCGCAGGTTATCCCACGCGCTCTGCCCATCCTACACCAATGCTCTACGTCCCATTTTTAAAAGATCTGTTTGGCCCCGGTGGTTTCTTGAACGCTGCCGATGCATTTGAATTGGGTTACTACGGCCTTTTTGATCCAATGCTCGGTACGTTTCCCAAGAGAGCTTTTATTTTCCTGAGTAGTATCTATGTCGCATCTAAAGATACTTTTTTTTAAGCTGCAAGAGCCGTTTGTCTCACTGTTTCACTTGAGCGCAAGTTCCCCTCCCAAAGGTTAGTGCCAGAGGTCCACTTTTTGGGACTCAGGCAACGAATTTTATTCTGCTGCCGTCAATACAAGTGGTTCAATCACTGCCAGCTTCTGAGCCAGTTCTGGCACATTACTTCGCACTAAGTCAAGAATATCTTTCTGTGTACTCTAGTACTAGCTGTTCCAAGAGGCAGAAATTGCTTCTTTGAACTTACTCTTATTGTGCTATCTGACCGGTTTATTCACAGGTAATTTAAGTCTCCATTATCATTTGGTTAGACTTTCCCACTTCTTTGATCTCTGTCAACATTATGCACTCAACATCCTTTTGTTGATCCAGGAGCTAGTAGTATAGAAGACTACTAATATATTTACTTTCTTATGGGTTGGGAGCGTAACCCTCTATAAGCAGTTAAGTAGGTGATTATAGTTCTCCAATAGCACTCTGCATTGCAACATTGGGAACGCTCTCCATCTCCAGGACGATCGCGTTGGGTTCCCCCTGGCAATTTCAAGGGTTAATTGTCATTGCTGTTACAAACGCGCACCACGCTCCTTTTCTGAATATATCTGTGTTTGATTTTCAGCTTCTGACTTGAACGCACCACCTAAAAAATGGTGATTCAGGATCCTCCTCTAATTCTCACTCGTTCCACCCTAAATAGAAGATTGACTTCAAAAATAACGTTTTTTCAATAATTTGTTTCTTTGGGGGAGAGGCGGGAGGATAATCCTTTGCTTTTGGGGTTCTGAGCCTTTAGGGAGAACGTTCTCTGTTCTCCGGGTTTTTTCCTGCAGTCATAAGTGAGAACAATGTGCTCAGTGGGTAAGTGAAAGTTGACTTTCTCCTCCAATCACCTGACTATGTAACTGCTAAGATTATACGGGAATGAAACAAAGTATTGTGAGACTTGCGATAAAATAATGCACATTGGGAAAACCGATTACGTACTTCTGCCTCCTAAATAAGACCACTGTTCCACCGTTCTACATACCTGCGTGGTTTTTCTCCATGTCGGCGTGGAAAGCGATTGGCAACTGATGATTGCTTTGCTGTCTCTACAGTAAATACAGTAGTTGGAGTTTATCTATCTCTTTTTAAATATCATTGCTTGGGGCTTTTCTCAAACTTTTAACATTATTTCCGAAATACTCGCCCCAGGACTAGAGACTGTAACAGCCCCAGCCACACCGCACATCCTGGTGGCATCATCCTCTCCCTTGGATACAAGATTGGGGTCACATACACTCAAATAAAAAGATACTAATGCTCAGTTTTAACTATGTATGCTTGTATATATGTTTTACTAAAAAAAAAAATTAAAAATTAAGTGCTGAACTGTTTCTCAAATAAAAAGTTTTTTTATTCCACAAGTAGATCTGCATGTGAATTCTGCTGTAATTCAATTTGGAAAAACCTTAAATCTCCTTCTCTCAAGTCTCTACAGTGGCGCTCTCCTTTTCTTTCCAAGACGTTCCTTATTTTCCCATCTATCTTCAAACCAACACCATCAACTCTCTCCAGTATCAAGTGGAGACTGAGGCACGGGCAAGAAGGAAACCAAGATTTATTCCTCAAATATCACCAAAAATATCAAAAGCGGAGGCTGTAAAAACTGCGTTAGCGATCACATTAACGGGAGCGGACCTGCAAACAGCTGTGGGCGCTGCCGTTCGGAGGGCGCGTTGAATCCTAAGCTGCTCGTGGATGGCCCGTTATCAGGCAGATCCAAAAACGTTCTCTCCGACCTCCTTGTCTACAAGCTTTGGTTCTGCCATCTTTAATACAGGGCCATTTTCTGACTTCCCCGCGACGTTCTGCAGAAGGAGCCCAGGCTACAGCAGTAAGCTCAACACAGACCTAGACTTCCAGCCGTTTGGAAACTGCAAACTAGTTCACAACACCACTTCTCCCGTGTTAAGCAACAGTCAGAGCGGGTTCGGATGGCCGAACAAGCTCGAGCTCTGCACAAGCCTGAAGATGATTTCTGTAAGAAGTCTAAGGTGTTGGTTTTTTGACCTATAAAGTCTTAAGCGGCTCTGCCTACTTGAGAAATTCCTCTCCCTTTGCATCACACCGCACGGTGCGGAGTGCCAGCGGTAACGCTGCCCGCGTTAACCTGAAAGGGGCGGATGGCAGGCGGGTCCCACACAGCTGCCCCGCATCGACCCGCTCCCCCACCACCCACCCGGGACCCGCAAAACCCAACATCCAGAGATTTCCCAGAAGAACCGGTCACAGGGACAAGGGGTGCGAGGAGGAATTCGACACTGGGGTTATTTTGTTATAGGTAAAGAAGATATTTTTAAAGTTAGCTTCTAAGAACGTAACACACTGTGATCAAAGTCCATTTCTGCAGATGATCCAAGAGACTACGGCGGGGAGAAATGCAACCAAGAAAACGGTCTGGTAGAAGTACATGTGGTGAGGCTCCATCACTTACGTGCAGGATTTTCTATATTAAACTACAAATGTATTTCTAAAAATATATTGACCAGAACACTATGAAGATAATTATAAGTTAAAGAGAACTTTACTTGAACATAGGGCTACCTGGGCACCACTTCTCCTTAAGCAATCTCACTACACCCCTGAGCCAAGAGGGCATTGCTGTGGAAACAGGACTGGGCCGTCCACTCTTCTTTTCCAAGCGAAGCTCTGCGGGTTGCGTTCTCCTGCGATGGGCGGGAGGGCCGACTGCATCTCACAGGGTCTGACGCAACCAAGCAGACCCAGCCCCAAACGGTGTGAAAACTAAGACTTCTTAACTCATTAACTGTAGAGATAATCATGTTACATGCCTAAATTACATATAAAGGACCAACTGTGCAGGTACACGTGAACAGGCTGAAGTTTGTTTAAAGAAGAGTTCCAATGACATCAAAGTTAAGCACGTGACCTAACGCGTTTGCAAGATTGGGATGTTGACAACCACATGTAAAACGAGACGTCCCAATAAGGCCTAATTCAGGCGCATTTAATATCCCACTATATAAACGCGAACTAAAAATAGTTCCTCCCATTAATTTCTCACTTATTTTGTACCTTAACAGCTACAGCTCCATTCCCCATTTCGTTTTTCCAGAGGCGGAATCCCACCGCGGGCTCAGGACCCAAACAATTTTAAATGGCATTTTTCTATTCCGAGTTTTGATATGCGGTGGCAGAATTAGAAACTACACCGTAAGACACACAGGAGAGGTCACAGGTACGCCTGGCTGAGCTTTCCCAGAGCAGGGTGCCCGGCAGCGGGCAGGACGGGAGGCACAGCCTGACCCCCCCATCCCAACGTCGCCACCCGAACCCAGACCCGGATGATTTCCCGCAGGGGATTCGGCGGGATACGCAATAGGAGCGCTCCCCTGCGCACACGCAGAGGCGGAATCGAGGCCTAAAAACACATACGGTGCGGGTCAGCATCTGCGTACACAAACCCCACAGATTAGATTCGTGTTGCCCCAACCCTCTCCATTTTGAGGACGGTTTTTAAAGGCTGAAGTCCATTTGCAAATCTGACACTATTCCCGGCTCAGTATTCGAAACGCCTCGTTTGCGCTGCCGCGGCGGCAGGCGACACAAAGCTCCCGCTCTGTATGACGGTGTTCGGCTAAAAACATCCCCGCATCCCGCAACGGGGGTTATCGCCTTCTCATTTCGAGAAGGTCCACACTCGCTACTTTGCGCTCCGTTGCAACACCGCTGTAGTTTTTCTGAGGAATAAATATTGACTTTCCTGGACATCGCCTCAGGACAGAACAGGACCTTGAGGACATTTGTCTAAGATTTTTTTATTTTTTTTTTTAAGCCCGGTAATATAATTTTCTAGCATAGCTTTCGTGCTGAGCTGTTCAAAAGGCGTGGAAAAAACAGGTTTTATGAATGTCGCAAATTGCCCGTTTTCATTTTCAGACAGGTGACCGTGCTCCGAAGCCGGCTCGGCTGTATTGCTGTTCTTATAAGGCTATACGAAATTTATTACTTTAATTTAACTTTCCAAGCTGCAAATTTAATTAAGATTACAACATACCGCGTTTGGGAAGTCAAGGCTGGAAAAAGCCACGCAACAATTAAGATTTAATATTAATGCGGGCTATTTTGTCTGTTTTGTTTTGTTTTGTTTTCAAGAATAAAGCACGCGACTGCCAAGCAAATCACCAACAGAAACGAGAGAGAACGCGCCAAGTCTCAAGAAACTGAGCTCAAAACTTCGCATATGCAGGTTCTGTTCACTGAGGAGCTCAGCTCTGCCCCTCGGCAGCATCTGCCCCTCGCGGAGAGACGTTCGGATGCTCTCTCCTTAGCAAAGGTCAGAAAGCAGCATTAATTACACTTATCAAAATCCGCGGTGGGGACACCACGGGACCCACGGTATGGGTAAAATTCAACTTTCAGGTACAGGCAAGACACACGACGACAACCAGCAGGGCCGGGCATTCCGGCGGGCGAAGTCTGGCTGTGTATTTTAGCTGTAAGAGAACCCCAGCGATCAGCAGAAGCGCGCAGAAAACCTTATCGATTTCACTCAAAAAAAAAAAAACCAACAAAAAACCTAATGTTTTCTGTCAGATGTTGAGCGTCCCAACATGTGACTCCACACACTCAGCTTTATAACGTCAACTAAGACCGACCACGTCCAAAATTCATCATCAGTACGAGCAGAGCTACAGATCGCGACCGCCTGAAGAACCAACCATTTGCACGGTCCCTTCTGCCCCCGAAGGGCGCGCGGGGCCGGGGAGGAGGGACACAAAGGGACAAACGGCACAGGTGGACAGCTCACGTGCAAAACGCCCCGCTGCTGCCGCTGCAAACCTGCGGTCGGGAAATAAAACCAAACGCACAGCACGGAGAGAAAAAGGGGGGGGGGGGAAGCATCGGAGCAGGAGGTCGGGCAGATGGAGCGGGATAAAGTAAAGCCGCTCTTACCTGGAGCAGTTTTCCTTCGGCTGGAGTCACCTCCGCAACGTTTGCAAACTCCCCTTCCAGTATGATGGGCTCCACTTTCAGGGGGATCACCCGAATGATGGCTTTCTGCGCCGCCGACCTCTCCGACTCGACCGCCGCCGCCAGCGCCAGCCGCGTATGGCCCAGTCCTGCCTGCAGGGTCGCCATGAGCAGCCAAGGCCAGAGGACAGCCAGCTGCAGCTGGGGGCCAGCACTCATGCTACCAGCTGCAGCAGCGGGCTCCGGCCACACATACCGCTCCGGAACGCGTCCTCACCCTGCGGCGGGCTCCAGCCGTCGGTAAAGCTCGTCGGGTTTCCGAGCGCGCGGTCCCAGCGCCGGGGAGGCGGGAGGGAGAGAGAGGAGGAGAGAGGGGCTCAGTCACCGCCAGCGCTGCTCACCGGGCGACTCCTCCGGTTCTCGCCATCACCGTTTCGCTTCCTTGGTGCCACGTGCTCAAGGGCCGCTGGGAGCTCAAAGGCATATTTTAAACAAACAAACGCAAAAAAAAAAAAAATATATATATATATCTCCTAAATGACGAGTCCCTCCTCCAGCAGATAAATCCAGAAAGATCGGCAGAACAGGTTGCGAGGAAGAAAGCAGTTCAGATATATAGGAACACCGGGGAACACTCGGAACTCGTCAGTCCCACAGAGATGAGGCCCGGGGAGATCTCCCCGCGGACGTGGTGTCCTCCTGTCTCCTGCCCGAGAGTTAGGAAGATCCACAGGTTCAGAACATCCATCTCAAACACCCTTGAGAGACACCTCACCTTCCTGCCGGCATTTCCCACAACATAAGCGCAAACTCTTCACCCGGAATGTTATCTGCGATTATCGGTATCCTCAGAAATTATGCGGGAGGCGTTTCTTGAATTTATGGTGAAAAGAAAGTTTGCTGCCATACCGTTCTCTTGCGAATCGAGTTGATCCCTTCCATCCCTCTCGTGCCAGAAGTGCTTCATTCAAGTTTGGGGATCGGCTTTACTTTCCTCCCAGCAATCCACGTTCAGAGTCTGACTCCGGGTGCAGTTCTCCAGGTTAATTAATAAAGCGCGGAGCTTCTCTTCATAGTTTCAAGTTCCCAGGAAATAAAAAGGCCCCAAAACACTTTAAAAGCTTTAGATACCGAGCCAAACAGGTACCAGGCAAAAAGTTACAGCATATCTGGTTTCTCTCGCACTATTTCTGTGCACGCCTGAGTTCCGGTATGACCACTTCCAAGCACACATTAAGAAGATCCCGACTAAAGGCCCCACAAAATAAAATATAAAGTTCCATGGTCTGCCCAAAGGTCACACGAAACGTATCCAGGAGTCTTCATAACTGGGGGAATTCAAACAGAGGATATTTTCAATTAAAGCCAAAGTTACGGTGATCGCACAGCTACAAAGAGAAAAAGCGAGTTTAAAAAAAAAAAAAAAAGAAAAAAAAAGAAAAAAGATATGCAAACCTGTTCGGCAGTGTGCCTGCTGCAGTCCGCGGGGGCCGGGACGGATGGAAACGTTGCTGTAAATCCTACGCAAAAGTTACTTCCAGTAGCTTAAGAAAACTGTGTGGGTCTGGTGACGTTTGGTTTTGGTCTTTAAAAAAAAAAAAATAAATAAAATTAAAGAATTGGTATTTATAATAAGAAAAAATCCTTTAAAAAAAGGGAAAGACCTCTCTCTCGCAGACATGCGGCGGGCAGGTAGGTGCGAGTGCAGCTCCGCAGCCCGAAAGAGAACCCAGCGAGATCAAAGGGAGAAAATTACAGCAGAGAGCGAGCTGCCGGGGCGGGCACGGCTGCGAGCGGGCTGTCCGCATGTGCGCCGCCGACCTGCCGCGGAACCCCACACCCCCGCGGAAAAACTCCTTTAAACTCCCGCAGCCTCTCCTCTGCCTCCCGCGGAGGCGGTCACCGGCTGCGGAGGGAGGGAGCACCGAGGCAAAGCAGAGCCGGAGCATGAGCAGCGAGGCGGCGGCGGAGCCCGGCGGGGCTGCCGGACCATGACCGGGGCGGCGAGCGGCCGGAGCGGGCGCGGAGGAGGAGGAGGAGGAGGAGGAGGAGGAGGAGGAGGAGGAGGGGAGGGGGGGGCTGCCAGCGGGCGGACAGCCCCGGCAGCTTCTGC
>VUYV01000142.1:753710-783799 GCA_008711295.1 Anarhynchus alexandrinus
CCCCCCCCCCCCTCCCTCCCGAGGGCTCCGGGCGCGGCAGGCGCTGCCTTCCTTTGGCTGTGGCTAATTTGGATTCGGTAGCCCCTTTTCGAGCCGCTGCTGCGGGGAGGTTTGAGGTCAGGCTGATGTCAGAGGTCTGGAATTCAACTGTTATTCTCCTCTGACATCACCGCGAGGTGAATAATGCTCCAGGTCAGACCTATAACCTCAAAGTAAGGTCGTAACTGGGAATGGGCACACTGGCGTGGGACGGAGCGGTGCTTGGCCGGGAATGAACGCCGGAACAACGCAGCCTGCGCAGAAAGGGTATCGTCCACCCACCGTCCCGGGGGTCGCTCGCTGTCACTCCCGCTGCTCACCGAAAAGCGCGTTCAGGATAGCAAATGGGATTTTGTTACACGTGCATCAAACTAATCCCTGGAGTCACCCCACAGAAATTAATAAATTGCAGAAACGAAGAATCGGTCCACTTCTTTTTAAACCTGTCCGCATGGTAATAGTTATTTGTTGATAAAAGTGTCAGCGAGAACTACTGATACATGAAGTATTTTTTCCAACTCTGATATTCTATCATCTGTAATTGAAAACACAGAGAAAATATAAACGCAACACCCGTTTCAGTTGAGAAGCTTAATTTATTGCCAATCGCTACAAACATGCTGCCTAAGCAGGGGTACAAAAGAACATCCGCGAGGTACACCAAATCCTACCCTGTTCCCATTAACAAGAATATAGTTAAAAACATCTCGTTACAGAAGCTACTTATTATTATTTACTGACTAAACTACATCCACGTTAAGGTGCTGAAAAGCTGGAAATCCAGTCTCGAGTCACCTGAGACTCGCGAGGCCGCCTGCGATATCAGACTGATTTCCTAAAGCAGCGAGTGCCCTTTCTCCTGTGCTCTCTCACAGCACATCGGTGAGTTGGTTAAGGGCAAATAGAGTTTACATGCACGTGGACTCTGAAAGTGCTGCACTGCAGGAGATCCAGCTCCATAACCTTTTAAAACTAGCATATTAAAAAATTTTAATACTAAGATTTCATTATTTGTCTTCCGAATCATAGAGCATTAAGACACTAAGGCTCCCCTGACTCAAATCTCCAAAAGTATCCAGCCTTGAAGAGGAGCAAGAAAGGCCAGCTAAGAAGTTCCCTTTGTATTTTATTTGAATTAAAGAGGTAGCAGCTCCAGTTTGATAAGGCTGAGCTCCTGTGATCTCCATCTCCTTACACCTCGAAACCAGGAAGGCCAGACCGCTGCGCTCAAACCCTGGTACCATCAACGACCCAAACTACCACGGGACATACAGACCCTCCACTATTCCCACATTACCCAGCGGTCTCCAGCCACCTCAGCTGGGGAGAACAAATCCAACCTCAGGTGACAACGCTGCAGCAACGTTATCAAACATCGTTTCCTTTTAACTACCCGAATACTCTCAGAGAAATGCTTTCCACAGGGTTTCATTTGAGGAGGAGGGTTTGAACGTAAGCAGCCGGCCGTTCGCTGGTCACGTCAACTGGAACTGCACTCCATGTATGTAGTATACGATAAAGAATAACAAATCCGAGGAGAATCGGTATGGCAACACTCCCACTTGCCCACCCTAAAAGCATCCTCAGCTTGCATTTGGCTAGTTTGGACTGCCGGTGAACAATTCAAGGTTTCGCCTCAGTTCACCCTGAGCACACCGCTCCGTGTTCCCTCAGCACACCCTGACCGCGGCTAGAGGCTGCCCAAAGCTCTGGAGGACATCACTGAGGTGGTCCCCATAAATCCTCTCCGCTCCTTTCTTGTGCCTTTTGCTCAGGGCTGGCTCTAATTAATTGTAAAAGAAGTATGAATATGCATGAAGCAGTTAAATTTATGTTTTAAGTGCTCTTCCACATGTATTTCCTTAACACTACAAATACCCCTTTATCCTTCAAACAGTATTTTAACATCAATATAAATACATAGCTATTAAAAACTTAAGATCTACTATCAATACAAATACAATCATACTTTAAAAGTTAAAAATCTATTTTGAAGACCTATTTAGAACAAAGTACTAAAACACGAAATAACTTATCATTACAGATACCATAAGAATCAAAAGAATATTATAAAAACCGAAGAATTCCCCACTGATGTAAGAGATCAGCAGCTGCCCTGTGTAATGGATACCCACCAGAAGGGACACACTTGCTGCTGAAACAGAGCGTTGGTTTAGGAAGGAAGAGCATTTCCTGGTTAATCACTCAGAAAATTAGCTCATCTTTCCTATAGCTGCTCTCCTGAAATCCCTGACCCATTCAGACCTAGAATCTTGTGACTTTCCTACGCTTTTGTTTCATACACAATTCCCAGTAAAGAGCCACAGTATGACCGTAAGCAAAGGCAGCGAGAGCCCCGCTCACCACCTATGCCGGGTATACTGCGGCTTCCAACAATGTTAAATAAAAAGATTGCAAATACAGCGTGAAAAACAATTTGCTTCCCAGTAAGAAAGTTCTGAGAGAGTTTCTAAGGTTTCCCGTTTACAAAAAGCTCAGAATTTGCAGATCTAAAGAATACAAACAGCTAAGTGACTACTTCATATGAAATACTCCTGACCACTAGATGCTTTATAACTTGACAGGTAGAAAGTGTAGTGGAAGAGGTGTAAAAAAGAATGGAGCAACTAATACCCTACAAAGTTAAAATGAAAGATAAAAAAAAAGAGGGGTGTTGGTTGTTTTTTTGTCCTTTTAAACACAGTTGAAATGACGCAAAGTGCCTGTTGTGTGCAAAGCAGTGCCGCTGGAGTCTGAGGAGGGAACCCAGCTGGCAGCTGCTGCACATTTTCACATACTTGTCACCCACTTCTCACTCTCTTGTTTCTTCCTTCGGAAAGTACCCCTTCTTGCAGGGTATATCCACCAGCAGATGGAGATCTAGGAAGAAAAGGGAATACTGAGTCAGTATCAGTCCTTGTATATGTTTCGCTTGGCGGCATACACAGCAATTGTACTTCTCGCAGGTACTATAAAATGCAGCCCGAAAGGCAGACTATAACTTGAGAATGTGAGGCCTGCTGTTTAAAGAACGGGAATTACTCTAATTTTGCACAACTTTAAATAGAAAACAATAACAAAACAAATTATAAGAAAAGCGCTCCCGTTCTTCAAGATATATTATTTATATGTGCACTCACTACCACAGACACCGACTGTTAATTGCTATAAACCCCTGGCAGGATCTATAGAAATGCCCATTCTGCTTGTGACGTACACCTTCGCTCAGCCATGAAAGGCCCAACTGCCCCCAAGCATGCCCCAGCTGGTGCCAAGATCCTCGAGAAAACTCGGGGTGTCACAGCCAGGACAAACAAGAGACTCCTTTATTGAAAATCCACGGCAAAATGGGGATACTTCCAACGTACAGCCAGATCTTGCCGATCAAGAAAGTGAACAAGTGCGCTGATGAAGTCACAACAGCACAACCACAGCACATGTCACCTGTGTGAACGTTCATCTCTGAACAGACACATTCACATCGTAGGAAAAGTACCCCAGCCCTTGTTCTTTTTCTGTTCTACAAGGTTCCTGCCCAATAGGCACCAGTTCTGCACCTTCTGACGTTCGCCTCCTGGCAAAGCACTGTTGGGAATAAATCTTGAAAATGCAGAGGGATGGAGAAACGCGGGGAGTAGTCACAACGCCACTCTGAATTAGGTAAAGTGAGGAGACAGCGTCTAACATCCACTCATCCAACAGAGCAGACTGCCAGGACACGTAATTTGAAAGTTCTTCACTGAATATATAATGTAGGAAAGGTAACGGCAACTGAGCTGGAGCAAGAAGCTGCAGCTCAAACTCCCAAGAGCAACTTCCCTTTGGGCTTCAGAGTGGAGGTGTTGAAGAGTTCGGGGCCAGGCCTGTCCCCACACTAACTCTCAACACCTCTGCAGGAGATCTCACTGTGACCCAGTAGGAACACTAATGAACTAAATGAAATTATTTTTGTCTGGAAGGGGTAGGAAATAATTCAAGTGAACAAGCAGTAGCATGGGAGACCTTGCCTGAATGAAGATTTGCCCTCAGCAACTGCACCTATAAATCTATTTACCTTGCAGCGAGTGAGAGGGAATGCACAGTGACACACCTGTAGTGGCACGGGAGTGGGTGGGAAATGTCTAGGGCACCTTGCAGCACCATAATGATGGATTCATATGAGTCAGTAGCATCTCAGTATTACGTCTGTGTTCTTGCAGCAAAAAAAAATTAGAGGAAGTTGCCAGATTATTTGAAGGACTAGACGACTCACAAAAAATGTATGGCCAGATATTGAGGAAGAAAGCTTTTTCCTTTATGTATCAATATCGGCTTAAACGCTTAAATCCAGAAGTAACAAATTCCACCCGCTCTACTCTGAGATCCCTGTTTCCAGAAAGAAGGGCTGCAAACAAAAATTTTTCCAATCAGAATCTGCTCCTTCTTATGTACTCTTTTAGAAGAGGAAGCACAAACCACAGGTATTAGGTCCAGTACAGCTACGTTCATTAGCTGAGTGTACCTGTGGAGTACAGTGCAGAGGAGATGGGGAAGGATACGTGAAGAATTTAGAGTTCCTATCAATCTTTCGTGAAGTCCAAAGGGACTCCTGTTGCAAGCGTGGATGCTGCCAACATAAGCAGACAGATTTCTCCCAAAAAATCCCATTTTATAGATGAGCTGAACTAGAAAGTAGAGGAGAAAGAAGATGCATCATCAGCACCTTCAAATCTATGTCCTAAGAAAGAGCCTGGGGCTGAAAAAAGCAGTCCCTGGAAGGTGAGTTATCCCTCACACCTCAATGTGACAAACACGCCAGGAACTAGAGAGCCATACCCACTGCCTCACATGAAAACGAGTGGGAAGGGAACAGAAGACACAGCCTACGCTCATGCGCAATGATGTATCTTAGTGCTGAATAAAGTTCTGCACCGTGTTGCAGCCTCTGACTCCCAGGAGGACTCACAAATAGATCTTCTTCTCCTGCTGCTACCAAAGAAAACGGGGTCCCTCTGCCAAACTGTCAGGTAAAAAGACAATTAGTGCATGAGGAGTAAAGATATGGTTAAAGCAAATACTGGCATTCAAAACAAAGAGGAGGGTTCTTCACCCACTGTGTAATTAACCTATGTTAATGACATTAACTTCCAAAAGCCACAATGGACGCTAAATGTTTGCATGGCTTCAACAAGTGACTAGAAAAATTAATTGAAGAAAAGTTCACTGAGGCCTTTTCTACTTAAAAGTACAAAAATGCCAAAGATACTGTTGGAGACAGGACAATGGACTAGAGAGACCCTTCATCTTGACCCTGGTTGGCAGCATGTTCTTACAACTGGTAAATTCGAATTTAGCTGAGAAAATTGGTTAAGTATATTGTTTTTCATTTGAAGACAAGTGATAACTGATTTCAGTGATTTATGGTGCTGCAGAGATGGGATGGCAGCTGCGGAGGGAAATCCTGGGGCCTGCACTTCAGTAAGACAACACCTGTCTCTCTTGCTACAGAATAGCTGCAAAAAGGCAAAGAAATCTGGTCCAGTTCTTCAAAGGCCTTTCTCCACAAGGGAGGGTTTGATTCCTGGCTCATTTGTACAGATTAGCACCTTAGTTTGGGCCCAGAGCTGCTCCCAGTCACAGAAGTGACTTTTCCTTCCGCCTTCATTGCAGTGGTGTTTGGTACCATGTTCTGTTGGCTCTCACAGTGTGGTATCTAGAACTTGGCGTCACCACGTAATAAAGAAAAGTGAATCATGTCAGCAGCCTGCTGAAATAGATGGAACAAAAGCCTTCTCTATAGCAGGATACATAGCAAAGTGCGGGCTCAGAAATTTGCACTTGCAAATGAGTGCCCAAAGGAAAAGTGGAAAACGGACAGGACTCAATCACTTTCAGAGGGTAAGTTGTGAAGAAACACCTGGAAATTTTCACGATGCGATATTTTAGCACAGAAAGATTAAGGAAGACGTTGTCTCCCAAGACTCACAGAAAAAAGGAGGTACTGACAGACAAATGCGTAGCCAGAGCAACAGAAGTCAGCTTATATTTAAACCTGTCTGCTTACAGCTGAAATGCGGGAGACGGGCTCCGCCGCCTTCGAGGTTTGTATCCTGTGCCCAATTTATTTATTTGAGCCTGACCAGGTTTGGCTGAGGTGTGCTGTCTGTCTGTCTCTACCCTTTACATGATACCAAGCCTAAAAGCTACAACAGTGGAAACTCAGACCTGGATGACTATCACATTTCCCAGAGAGTAGACTCTATGCTAATTGTCACTAATTAGCATTAGCGTAACACTGTTTCATCTCTGTGGAACAATCCCATGGAAATGCTTTCCAAAATGTTCCTGTACATAACTTTACAACTGGCATATTAAGCAAATGTTTTGCTGTAGATATGAAAGCTGAGAAGTTTGCTAATTATCCATGGTACCAGGAAGTAATTGAACAAGAACTCTCAATTCTGTGTTTTAAACAAAAGCCTGTCTTCTTTCAAGATGGCATCCAACCTTTTTTCTCAGCTTCCTGACAAAAAGACTTTATTCCTTACTTAAATGTTTGAAACTGATGGGCGTTATGAGCTGAATTATTAACTAGCATCATTATCTGGAATCTAGAAACTACCCTTTGAAGTGAGCAACAGCTCTTCAAACTCTACAATCAGCTCTTTGATGAACAGCTGTGAGGGAAATAGCTTCTTGCGAGACTTGCAGGCTGCACCAACTTTTCCTCTCAAATGGATCCAAAGTACTCTTTGTGTCCTCTCATGTCTCCCTAATCTGGGGACGTTTAGGTTTTTCCTTTAGTTACTAGATTTGTGAATTGTTTGGCCTCAGACATTCTGCTGCTTGTTTTTCTCATGTATTTCAGTATACACATCAGCAGACTGGTACAAAATTTAATTATTGATTTGAGACAACAGGTTTGGACTTCTACACTAACTTCATCAGTTTGGTGGGTTTTTTCCCCTGTTACTTCAAGTCACCTCATTACTCAGTGTTTCCTTCGTAGCACTGTTGTTTCCCTCCAGCAAACGTATCTATGGACTTCATCTCAGTATCATCACATCCAGGTTTCTGACACAACTCCCAAGACTTCAGGTTTTATTTACTGATATAATTTATACCCTTTTCCACATAGGAGTAATTAGCGTAAGCATATCTATAGAAGGATGTTGGTAAGTATACCAAGAGGTTGTACAAGTATAATATTTTAACTGAAGGCACAATGAAGTACTTACTGCAGACAGTAACTAAACTATTCTAATCTCTCCTTTCTGTAATAGTTTCATAGTAGCTGTCTCTGTAATCCCTAAAAAAATGTAGAATCTCTTCTTACCAGGGGACTTGCTGTTGGGGGAACTGTGTCTTCTTTTCCTGCATCTAGGTTTTACAGATGAATCTGCCTCTTCTACAGATTCGTTCACAGGCTCAGTTCCTGAAGTGAAGCATCTCTCTTCTGTCTCTGATGTACTGGATTCACATTCAACACTAGTATTCTCCTTTAAAAAAAAAAGAAAAAAAAAAAAGATCACTCAATATTTTCTTGTCATCATTTTAGGGACTAAATAATAACAACTATTCTTCTCCACTCCAAAAGGACATCTAACAAGTGTTGAACACTGCCTGGATGGTTTACATAATAAGTGCTTTTAACTCAGAATTAAGATTGCCAAATTGAAACTCGAGCTCTTACAAAATATCATATTAAGCAAAACATGAAATCAGAAAACTAGAATATACAAAGTTAGGGTAAATGTCCTCACAGTCTGAGCTTTGCCCTCAGTTATCAAACTAGCTATAAGAAATAAGCTAGAAGAAATCCAGGTGCGCTCATTGTTACCAACACGTGTATTAGTAATGACAGATCTAGTTCAAACAACTTGACAGAGCTGTGTGATGCAAAACTACACATGCGAGCCGCACATTTCTGGTTGGAAGTCTCACCCCACCCCACCCAATTGTTAAGACATTAAATTATAATGTGTTGCTTGCTTTTTGGAGCCCTCTGCTGCTGCTCCATATGTATTTTGCAGGCACCCATTTACTGAACTGGTATATTTCCATGATCATGTGGCAAAAATCTGTTGTTTTAAAAAAAAAACAACAAAAAGCCAAACAACCAAGTTATCTTTTTATTCCACTGAGGAAATAAAAACCCAAAGTTAAGCACTTGGAGTTTACCTTTAGACAGAAAAATGTTCTCACTATCACCTGTTCTAGAATATTCATCTCTTCTGCAAATATCCTATCAATCAATATCCTAAAGATGAATGATTGTTCAGAGCCTGCAATGTTTCCTTCTATTAAGGAAAAAAAAAGCTTTTGAAAACTGGTATGTGTGAGTTTACAGAAGACGAGAGGTCATCACACTTGGTAATGAGATATTAGTATTTCAAAAATTCACACTCCCCACTTTGAGCCTGTCGTTACTCAAATTTAAATATATAAAAGGCAATGTATATGCATATTAATAGAAACACATATATATTCTTTGACAAAGTTGTATAATAATACCCAAAAAGGCCTTTGCAAACACATTAACTGAATACTCCAGGGAGAGCTAGTCCCCCCCAACACACCTTCTGCACTTGCTAGATACCACTGCACTAGGTGTTCTTTGAAACGTGGTGTCTGTACGTATCGCACCAGTACCAAGGCCATGTGAAAACCATTTGGCTAGCAATGCCTTTTGTCTAACATCTGAACCACAACGCCTTCCTAGGCATAAAAACAAAGAGAAGGGAGGAGGACTGAAGTTCACTGCCTTCACCAGCTAGAATCCCAGTTTCATGAGTGATGATCTAAACCTCTCCATTCCTGGTGACGTTTACATAATAATAAGTGATAGAAAAATGAGTAAGCAGCCTTAACCAACTAGTGAGAGAAGAGATTTATCAGGTGAGCATCCTAATTTGGATACTCCAAAGGACAACTGTTCTAGAAACAATTGTATAAATTTCATTATAACAAAAAAAAAAAAGAGGAAAAATAGATACTGTGAACTGAAGAGCAGTATCAGACAGGGGATGTAGAAATCAAACTGCATTGTTTGATAAACAAAACACAAATGCATATTGGGATAACCATTACTAAGAAGTCTAGACACTCTGACTCTGTTCTTCTACAAAGGACGTGGGGATGCTGCAGCGCCCAGGAAGGCTAAGGGCACCTTGGGCTGCACAGGGATGAGCGTGGCCAGCAAATCCAGGGAATTTCGTTGCCACCTCACTGCTGAACCTGTACTGGCAATGCTGTGTCCAATCTTAAGCCTTACGGTTGTGTGTGTGTGGAAACCGAAGAGCAATGATCCTGCACAGTACCCCCTTCAGATTCCTTTTTATCGCTGTGTTTATAGGATCTTACACACCAACTCTTTAGTAATCTAATATAAAAAAGGCAATAATAAGATTTCCTCCTAATAGTGTCAGCCTAGCCCACACAAATCTGGTTCCCAAGTTATCTCTTTTTTTTTTTTTTTTTTAAGAAAACATGCTTCTGACCATGGATTTACCACATCTGTGGACAGCCTCCTCACTCAGACCCAGTACTCCTGCAATTTCAGAGTCCCAAACGTTGTTTGGTGGAGAATCAAACAAAGGTGCCAAAGCTGACGGATGTGACAGTTTTGCCTTTTCACTTCAATTATTGAAAAATGCCAAATCTGCTGCATCTCACGGGTTACGTGACTTACAAGACAGTGACTGGACTATACTTATCCCCAGCTGGAACCACGATGAGAGGCTAAGGTACTAAAACTAACAAGTCCCAGGAATGGGGTTTGCTGGATTAACCTTCCCCAAAGAAAACAGGAGTTTCAACCTTCAGCAAGGTATACTGCCAAAGAGACTGAATAAAATAGGAGGCAAATTCCTCTTGATCAAGCATTACAGAAATGTTGTATTTCCACTTAAAGAATTTCTTATGTATTTCTTTTAAGTATTTCTTATGAGTAGGAGTGGAATAAAATATGCCTGTTTAAGGCCAAAACCTGTAAAACTCTAGGACAGGAATTCAGTGAGGCTAAGAGGACAATGCTGGATCTGAACTATTGAATGCACTAACTCTTTTCATGTAAAGAATTGCTCTTTAATTTGCTATCTTTTAGGAAATCAGGAAAGCAGAGTAAAGCAAGTTTTTACTAAACTCTTAGTTCTACGAGGAGGACAGTTCAAGGCTCGCTAGCTGTCACAAGAGCAAGTAAATGCTAGGAAATACTGTGAAAGAAATAGAGAAGAAAACAGCAAACATCTTTGTGCCACTGTAAAAATGAATAGTTCTCCCACAACTTCAACGCTCTCTTCATTTCAAAAAAGGATGTAGTAGAAATGGAAGAAGTTGAGAACACCTCCAGAGGTGCGGAGCAGCTGCCACACAGAGCAAACTCCAGCAGGACTGTACGGCTGGGGGAAAAGACTAGCGAGGAGGTGGTCATAAGAGATCTGTAAAATCACAAGTGACGTGCAGTAATGGGGCAGGGATGACTGCTGAATGTCTCTTCTGAGACAGAAACCAGGAAGCATCACATGAAGCTAGCAACAGCCATGCTCAGAAGGAACAAAAGGAAGCTTTTTGTGCAATAGACTGTGAGCAAAGTATCTGTTTGGTCAAAGGATACTGTACGCTAAAACCGACATTGTTTCAAGGGCCACAGAGGAGAAACAAGATTAAGTATACAGTATCATTCCAAGTTCTCAAGCGGAAAGTGTAAGGAAAGTGTCGTATTTGCATTCCTTGTTCTTGCTCTTCCCTATGTATGACATTACAGCTATTATCCTGAGACAATGGGCAAGATGGACCTTTGGTCTGACCCAGCAGAGCTGTTCTGATGTTCTTGCATTAAGACTGGAGGAATTTGCTCCTCCTGGGCTGCTACACAGAGAAATAAAACTCTCTTCCGTGCACAGCCACTACTCTGTCATAAGCTTGCTCTGAGTGACATGGCACTGACAGCTACTGAAAGCCTCAGAAGGCTTCAAGACCCAGGGATAAGGAAGACGGTGAACTATGTAGGAGGCTGACGGGAGTACAAGCACAGAAGCCGTCTCTGGAGAGTTCTGCACCCGCCATGAGCCCAGGCTCTGGAAACACCACTAGACAAGAGGCAGCTGGGGGTTAAGTTAACCTTGCCTCGCTTGAGTTTGGGAGGAGGAGACTAGTAAGAGAAAGAATATCTCTAACAAAAAGAGGGAATCTGTCAAACAAAAGGCCTAATAGCCCCTAAATTACTCTGCAACACACAATAAGCCCCAGTTAACCAGTTAACTTCTAGATAAACTGACCAGAACCAACATCGGGATTCTCACCGATTACACAAGTAATGGGGCCACAAAACCAGAACACCTCCCCCCGCCAAACAACTCCGTGGTTCACACACTTAATCCCTCAGTTCTTAACGAGGGAGTTCGGACCACAAACTCCAAAGGCCTTCAACAATGGAAAAACATACTGCTAAAAACGCACTTCAAAAGTTGTCAAAACTGATGATGTTTAAAGTGCGGCCAACGCTTAAGATAACGAGTGGACACTCGTTAAGGAGCATGGCCAACTCCGGAGGCACTAGCCCCGGGCCTGCTCTCCCCTGCACAGAACTGAGCAGAACAGTCTAGTCTAGGCTTGAGCTTTGCAGAGACTCAATCAGAATATACATCTCATTCTATAAAGATACCCAAGAGGAAGATGACTAAGAACAATCGAGTTTGCACCAGCTATAAACTTTACTGAAGGCATCAAGGTACTGATAGCACAATAAAACAGTAGCTTCAACACATACAAAAAATGAAAGGTAGGTCTTGTGCAGGAGAAACAGATGCAGTCAATCTCTTGCTTTTGCTTTGTTTTCAAAACAGAAGAAGCAGAGCATGCATTTGCTGCCTCAACAGAGTAACATCTAGAATGCCCCTCACTGCACGAGACTTACAATTTTGTGTACAGGGAAGATCAGGCACAGGTAAACCTGTGTACAATTACCACTTGTTGGACACCACAAAATACAAACAAATGAAGATGCTTTCTACCATTCAAATGTCAATAAATTATACTTTCCACAGAAAAGGAAACACAATAACTGTTTATCAGAAACAATCTAACAGTTCATCTAAATTTTAAACAAAAATCTTTGCCTTCAGTGGCAATTCTCAAAATATTCTTTTTTAATTTAATATTAAAGATAGTATGCTATAACCAAAAAAAATCTTCCACTTCATCACCATGAATACACCTGCACTATGTATTTTTCCCGTGCAAATGAGCACCCTAACTTGGCCAACACAGGCTAACACATCTCATGCTCATTAACATGGCATACATCTCCATTCTTTTTTAAATCTTGCTTTACCAAGCAAACCCTTCACTGTCCATTAAAAGCTTAATTAAAGAAGACTTTAGTTCTTAAGCAGGCAAGAATATTACAAAGCTATCAGTCCGGATCCTAGCATTACTATCCAATATAGTTATCTCAAAGATGATGTTTTATCTCCCTTTACCCCTTACCTGCTCTGGACCGAATGGTCCTTCCTGAACAAACATTACGGAGGATTGAGCTGGGCAGTGATCTGGTTGCTCTCTCAGATTTTCTTGTGCTTCCTGTGTGGTCACAAATTCTTGCACTATTCCAGCAGCAGCACTTTCTACAGATGCAGTGGCATGGGGAGCACAAAGAAATTCAGAAGGCTGTGATGGAGAATATGTTACTGCTTGATCTGCTCCCATCACAAATGATGTGTCTGAAGCCACAGGACTAAGAGATTCCAGTTGGCTTTCCCCAGTTGAAGAAGGTGTATTCTCAATATTAACCAGCAGTGGTTGACCTCTGTTAGACTGAGGGCTTGAACACTGGCTCTCCACAGGTTCCACTTGCACCATTTCAGCTTTGGGTGGTGAACATATCTCATCAGCAACCTGAAACAGAGCTTCAAGATTTTCATCTGTCTTCTTGTTTTCATCAGTATCACCAGGCCAGTTAGAGGGCAGAAATTCAGTTGTGTAAGGTGAATGCATTGGAGGACTCTGGAAGAAACAAAATACAGTGAACTTTTAGATCAAAAAATTACAGTGACAGGATGCATATTAGTTCTGTAAGGCTTTGGAAATGAACCTGAGCAATCAACTGAAGTGTTCGTTTATCCAAAAGCTTGAAAGATAGTCTGTTATTTTTAGTTAAAACAGCAGGTTTAATTAAAGAAAAAAGACAACTACTTTGTCTTGTTTTTCATTAACCACCTTACTCTTGGCACGCTCACTTTCTTCTATTCACTGTCTATCCTGGAGAGGAAGGAAGGTTACTTACCAGGAGCTGTGTACTCCTCCAGACACATTGCCTGCATACCCTTTGCTTTGCAGGTAGAAGTATACCCAAGCACTCAAACCAGGGACTTCTAGTCTTAGTAGGACCTGTCGGGGTACATCAGAACCACCCCCTTCACGCCACATACGCGATAGAAAATGATAGAGCAAATCTACCTGCCTTTAGTTCTTCTAAAACTCAAGCATTCCCGTTGTGTAGAAAAACAGCACAAACCACAAGATTTTTAAGCAAGAGAAAAAGGTATGTATGCTGTAAATGTGCATATGGACAACACAAGTTGAGGAACTCAGTTACTTACCAATAACACCTTTTTCCTCTTCAAGTGATTGTCCATATACACATCTACAGAAGGGGGGGTTCCCAGGGATGCTCTAGTCCCAAAATGAAGGGGAGTTCAGATACCTATGAAAACAAATTCTGTAGAACTGCCCTGCCTGTCACAGCCTCACATCTGGACACTCTTGTCACGACACAGTGGCCCACAAATGCACGACTCAAAGTCTATGTAAATCTGTATAAAAGCCCTATAGATGATCTTCAGATCAGAAACACTTCCTGGAGAACCTGTAGCGGCTGCCTTTGCCATCACAGGGCAGGTCTGGACACTACTGAAATATTTCACTGTAATGATGTCACAAGAGGACAGGACACAGTCAGCAATCCAATGATATTTTTTTTTAGTACAATTCGTATAAATCAAAGAATGTTTAAAGCCGAAAGAAGACAAAGAAGAGTTTTTCAAAAGCAGCAAGTCCTACACAAGTGAAATGATAAATCACATTTTAACGGCCAGTGTCTGTACTGCTAGTTCTGCCAGAGATGACTCAGAGTTAAAGGACACTGGAAGGGTAATTTCTTCTGACAAATACGAGTCATATAATCGTGCTGGACTGAAACTCAGGGATATTTAAAATACAATCTTATTTTGGAAGAGATCCAGTATGAAGGATTAGTCCTTAGTGCCTGATTATCCTCAGACCTTCTAGCTGAGGTAATGGTTAATAAAAAGCTGCTTCCATAGATGAATAAATTAGAGAACAGGAAGCCACGGGATCACCTACTGGGAAAGCCATCTCAGATCAAATGCCAGCGAAGGATTTGGTCTCTCAGCAGCATGAACATCATGAGTTCCCATGAAGGAAATACCAGAAAGAGCTGAGATCCCTTCCTCTGGGTATATGAAGCCAAGTCCTGCTGTGGATTCATGTAGATGTGCCAGTTTGCAGATAGCCATAAATTTTGAAGGGGGCAGAGGGGAGGAGGGGAAAATAAAACCTGGAATTTGAGAAATTTAGGTTAAGTTAAGCAAAGTCTTTTCATTAAAGGCAAGCCACCTTTATATTTTTATGATACCAACTTAAACATAGTTCCTTTCATTTAATATTTTTTCAACTGTATTTTTTTAAATATTAACAAGGTGTTTCACTTTCGTTGCATTGCTTGTTTATAGTGTTAAGTAGCCAGGATTCCAAGTAAGGTCTGGGATACCAAGTCAACTGTCCAGGGATGAGATCATCCCTGCCAAAAACAAACCAACCAACAAATCCACACTGCAACTTCTTCTGCCTCTTCTTACAGGGCCTCAGCTGGAAGCTGTTCTAACACGTATCATCTTCTTGGATGCATGTCTTGTATGCATTTCAAATGGGAGAAAGTGCCCACACAAAGATACAATTTAAATCTTTTTAGTTTCTCTAGAGAAGATAGGAGAGACAAGGATGGGAAGGAGGCAGCAATGAAATAATGAAAATTGAGAAGTCAGGACTCAAAAGACTAATAGTTTGCTGGTCATTTGAGCTCAAGAGGAAACATGGTCTAATTTAGCAAAAGTGGTGAAAGGGAAGATGGCCATTTCACTTGTAAGATTAGCACAGTGTGCACAGGACGTAAAGCACAACCACAGCTTTTCAGGGACTGCTAGGACTAAAACAATCTGGCTTGAGTGCTTGGGCAATCATTCAGAAGTAATTCAGATTCAATTTCATTTTGAAATAACAGGGCTGATTATCATTCTCATTACAAATAAAAGCAAACTACTTAGGACTACTTTTTAAGGTCAGGAAAGTTTTTCTTCTTCTTTTTTCTCCCACATTTCTTTCTTCCATTTCTAGTTACCTCTTGCTTCAGTTCCACGACGAATTACTGACAACTTAACAAAAATGCTAATAGCAACAATCAACAAGCAGGGCTGCTGGTTAAAAAAAAAAAATCACTAAAATCCAGTATGTAGCCTAGGTTCACACCTATGATAAAGCAGCAAGGAAATACTGCAGTAAAGGTTGAGAGTTGCCAGAACTGCTGTTGCAGAAGGCAGCAGTTTTCTCTCACAAGACTCATTCCTGTCCAAGGACACCGATTCATCACACTGATCCACAGCCCGCTTCCGGAGAACCCGAATGAAAAAGAGTATGAGGTTGTACCTGAGCTCCCAGTTTTGTAACCAATTGTGATGAGAGTGTAATGCAAATCTTGGAAACCCCGATTTCAGAAACCTGACAAGACATATACCCTAATCAGCCACTATGTCTGGGTATAACCCTCTACACCCCCTTGCTGTTCCATGAGGTAATTATCTGTAGCTTTTTCTGGAGAGCAAACCGCAGGCAGACAGACATTTACCTACTGGCCTTGTCTGCCCATGTCCCAGTCAGGGTCACCTAACGGTTTCAGCAGTGTGTACTGTGCAAGCCCAGCAGCTGGCCTCCGAGCCCCAGGAAACTGTACCGGTCTCAATCTCTCCTAAACGTAAAGAGATGCTCTCTGCAAGACTCAGGAAGGACTGGCACAAGGTTTAGGCTTTCTTGTCCAACAGTGCCTGTTTTCCCTTCTGAGACCACACAGCCCTGTCTGGATCCAATAGAAACAGGGCTGATAACGAGCTTGCTGACCGCCAGTGTGCTGATATGGCTCACCATCTTCTGGACTGGTCCAGCAGTTTTGTACAGACTTTGCCAGTAGTATCTGGTAGGCCACAGCGTGATCAAACAGCCTAAAATGTCCTGCAAACCACCTTCCACCAGCATTGCACTGAACTCCTGCAGCTGGTGGAAGATACTGAGTGGAATGATTCTATTTTTCGTGAAGAACAATAAAAACGTTCAGTCAGCCAGGGTTCATTAACTTTACTGCTTTTGAGGATTTGTGCAAGTGGTTACTGGTCATCAATACACAAGCAGGACAGGACGGTCAATACTGTAGCTGGCTGCATTCCTCAGCAGAAGTCTGGGGAAGTATCTACCCCAGAGCACACGAAAGGTAGACTGATTATTACCCACAGCTCCGTGAGAACCACAGGTAACCCACTGTCTTCTGTACTGCCTGCACAGCCCCCATCACCATGTTCCAGGAGAAACGATCTATGCTACACTAAGACTCAGAAACCTCAGAAGTCCTGTCGATCGATTCTGCATCATATTTGTGTTACCCTGCTGAGAGACAGCCAGTTACTGTCCTGGTAGAAGTGATTTACGCCACTGCCTGCCTTTGGGCTGCTCACCCAGAGGATTACCCTCCAGCAACCCCTGCCCAGATGCACCAGCAGTTTTTGACTGGGAGTTCCCTGGTTAGAGTTGTGTTATCAAAGCATCCACTAGTAAGCAGCCTCAATCTCTTTTGACTCCACGTACTGCCCATGGACGCGCTTCTCCAAACAACTGATTTTTACTAGACCCTTTGGAAAGCATATTTATATTGTCTTTCACAACGACTCCCTTGGAATAATTTGCTATCCCAAACATTGGCCTCAGCCTTCCGAGATAAGCAGTTGATTGTGACTGCCCATCACTCCAACGGATCCTCATGTCCTGGCTGAAAAAGAAGCTTCCAGAACTCTCATGATGAAAGCCAGAGGACAAAGATGCACTGTGTGAAAAATAAATACTTGAGTATCAATGGCGTGATTGGCCAGTGGCTATTTATATCCTCACATCAACATGTTATCCTGGCCATAACCTGGCCATCTTGGATAAGCTTATATTTTAAAAAATCATGAATAAAAGACAAAGGTTGATATTTGCAAGACTGGATGATCAAGCTTGGGTAGGTCAACCCTTTTTCAACACGCATAAGCATAACTTGCTTTGCTTGTCCTCTGTCAGGGGGAAAAAAAAGTATATGCATTACGTTGTAATACAAAAGGAAGCCCTTGCATTTTCACTTCAGATCTTTTGATATTTGATAAGCCAGGCCCTCTAAATAAGGTGCAGTTTTCACCAGAATTTTATAAAGCATTTGCAGTAAGTACTGTAGTTATCTTTAATAAGACATCTCTGAGGTGAGGCCAATTCCAAAAGTCATCTTAGTTTTTCCCATTCACCAAATGAAACTCAGGCCTGCAGAAAGCTGTCTGTGACAAAACAGTGGAGCTGTTTCCCAGTATTTTCATAGTATTAAAGAATCTCTTTTTGTCCAAGCAAGGATATTCTTCAAAGATAACCGTAGACTCGTTAACTAAAATGAATTCTGGTGAAGTCAAGCAAAAAAATTATACAGAAAAAAACACTCCACTGATGAGGACACCCACTATGCTGCTACCCTGAAACTTAACTTGAATTACAAAACTACCCGTTTAATGTTCAGTGGTTCTTTGAAATAGATATTTGTAAACCACATTACTTTCACTTTCTCAAGCGGATCAATTTTCAAACTTATATCCTTCACTGCAGAAGTCCATAAACCTGCAGTTCATTCACAGAGCCTCCTCCGCTTTCCCCTGATTGCAGTACGCTTCGCTCACCTGGAAAAAGTTGCAGTAGGTGTATGTCGAAGCTGCAGGACTAGCACAGCCAGTCAGAGGATCTGTGTGGGCAGGTGCTGAACAACACTGCAGTGCAGCTGCAAGAGTTCAAACACAGTTATCAGACTTCCAGAATTTGTGTTTGGTATGCAGGGTTTTATTGCTTACTTTGATTAAACATTTCAATAATCACACAGTAAACGAAATTCCAGAAATGTATTATTACCTCCCAAGTGATTTTAAGACTGATTTCCTCATCTTAAAAAATATTTATTCTAATGTGTACATATATTTAAAATATATATTGTAAAATTGATATACACACACATAGAAACTTCATAATCACAGTCTTTTGTATCTTAATATCACCTTTTTGATTTGGCTGCTTGACTTTCTCATCACAACATACCACAGAAAGTGGATTCACATAGGAAGACTCTAGACATTCATACACACATGCACTGAAATCAAACAGTGATTTTATTCGAAAAAGCAACTTTGTAGATGAGGCAGTATTCTGCAGGTATTATTTTTTGGTGACACGCCGAGATAATTTAAAGGTAAAGGCACTATTTGCAGGACATGTAATCTTTAAAACCTGCAATCATCCTGAGAGAGAGAGAAATCCTTGATGAAATCAAAGTCCAATGTTCATAATAAGTAAATGTAATTAGTATAACTTGAAATGGCAAACAGATCTGATGAATTTATTTGCAATGCTTGACACTTACATGGGATTTCACAAGACAGCTGCTATGATAACCAATATGTTTTTTTAATATCTATACCTATTGCCCTTTTTAATATGATGTTGCTGATTTTTTGTGCAGTTTGGAGCAACAAACACGGGTGCTAAACACCACAGAAAGAGCTAGTGAACATCCTTCAAAAGAAGCATGAAATATGTGTGTGACTCGTGTTGCTTCAAAAGCCAATTTTGAGCAATTTTATGATGAAATCTGTACATCTGTCAGAAGAACATTCTATGACCTGTGAACATATTAAAATTCTGGATATTGCCAAAAGCATAAATGATATCTGGGTTTCACTCACTGGAAATGCCAAAGTAGGTTTACAAACCCAAGAAAACCACCAAAGAAAACTTTTGAAGGGCTATTGTAAAAACAAGGCAAGAGAGCAATGACAAAGGAGAAATTTCTTGTAACTTGCTAGAGTGATACTAAGGAAAAACAAACATGCATTACAAAGAACCTCTTTTCTAAGAAAAGAAAAGGAAGGACCTGAAAAGACAAAGTGCTTGTGTAAGTGTAAAACACTAAGTCCAGATCATATGCTATAAAAAGCTACAAGTAAAATACAGATGACAGTGTTCTTACAGTTAGTAGAGCTTATAGCAAAAGCAACTCACTAATCAAACTAATTGTTATGTTTGTAAATCAAAGTGAGGATTTCCTCAAACTGAGGAAACACTGAACGTTGCATAAAAAGAATGTTTTGCACTCACAAGAACTTTTTTTTTTTTTTGCCAGCTCATAGACTATGGCAGTGACTGATCTAAAAGCAAGAACAACTGCGTCTGTGGTAGTGTCACGGGACATGCGAACGTAGTCCTAATGGTAGTCAGTCGAGAAGCAAATCCACCATAAGATGGAGGCTAATTTTAGATAAGTGCCACTCATCACCCATAGTCACAAAAGGAGAGTCACCATATATCCAAACAACTTTTTAAATAACACTGAAGAAAGCATTTACTGACGGGCAGCGTTACCAAGGGTGAAGGTGTTGATTCATTTATAATATTTCAAGTCTTCAAACTGAATCAAGATTCAACAAACATACCTGCTTCGCTCACACGGTTTTGTCCTACCCTGTTAATTGCAGAGAAGAAATTTCTAAGCTCTTTTGTCTAAGATCTAGTTAATCTAGCCGTACCCAGAAGAAATTACCAGCTAAAGCACATTCTGTCACTGGCTGTTATGAAATAACTGACAGTGAACACAGATCTCATTTGAATACTAAGAAGACAGGGATGAATGGCATCTTACAGAATAAATGAATATTTGTTGAATAAATTAAGAGAAAGATACTGCCCCTTCCATCAAACAAGATGGATCAGCCTCAAAATAGATTTGGTTTCTGCCAAAAAAGAGACGTACTTCTGCCCATACGAGCTATGGATGGAAAATTTCACACACCCTTCAGGACACGGTATGCAGAATATGAACACTGATTTATGAAAATGGAATTGCTGTCAGCGGGGCTATAAGCAACCCAGCAACGGACCCCTGAGGACAAGCGGAGATCAATGAAGAGCACAGCTCACAGAACAACGAAAGGATGGAACACTCTGCATCACAAATATTCTTCCGCAGAAGTCAAATGATCACATTTCAAACATACTGAAAACATCTTTGGATAGTCAAAGAGGTTGGAAAGAAACCAGGTAACGGAATCAATCCTTTTAGAGGAAGTTATTTAGAAGTATGTTAACAAAAAATTTATAAGCAAATATAAGTTATAAATCTGACAGCTGAATAAGAAAAAATAGAAGAAAATACAATGGAATAGAGAATTAGTTGATACTGGATAATATATAATGGGCAGGAGTCAACAAGACTTCTTTTTGTTAAAGAGAAGTCACCCTTCAATGCCCTCTTGAGAGACCTTCAGTAGATAAACATACATGGATAACTGTGATCTTGCTGATATGACATTTAGATTTCCAAAAAGTTTTTAACAAAGTCATCATCAGAACGTCTTATGAAAACGAGCAACAGCAGCACGAGAAGGAAGGCTGTACATTTAAATAACCTATCTTAATGATGTAACACAGAAGACAGGAATAAATAGGCACTTTTCATAGTGCCTTTTCATAGGTGAGTGAGGTCACCGGTGGAGATCCCCATGGACCTGAACTGTAACTCATGCTACTCATCATTTCAATAAAATACTTTAAAAATTGAATGAGTGAGCAGTGAGGTGATGCTGGCTGCTAATACCAGGTTATTCCTGTCAGAAAAGAGGAGTCAGCCATGAAGATGTGAAAAAAAAAAACCCCATCCTTATGAGTTTCCCAAAGCCACCACCCACCAGATAAAGCTCTGCACTTAGGAAAAATAAATGGATCTCATACAGAAAATGATGGGCTCTTAGTTGTCAATCAATAATCAGGAACTAGATCTTGGTATTATAGTTGATAGTTTCAGGAAGATATCAGCTTGAAACTCAGCAGCTGTCAAAAAGACCTCCAAAGTCACAAAAGAAACAATCAGGTGGTTAGAAAATATTACAAATGGGAACGGAGAATGAAATAGGAACATTATTATTCCACTGTATTCACCATGATTCACACTTTGACCACTGTGTATATTTTTGGACTCTACATCTCAACAAGAAAATAACAGAACTGGAAAAAGTCCCAGGGAAGGCAACATGGATGACGTACAGACCACTTTTCTGAAGGAACAGCTAAGTGGGCCAGGACTATCCAATCTAGAGAAAATGCAACTGAAGGAATTACGACAGTATTTAAAATTATGAACGGTGCAGTGAGTGAGATATGGATACAGACACATTCACACAAAAACCAAATGGAGATTTAATGAATATGCAGCAGGGGCAAAAGAGACAAGAAAAGGTGGCTCATTGCACAAAATGCAATGAAGCTGTGAAATTAAGCCTTTGTCACAGATGTTGTATGTGCCACAAGTCTACATTGGTTGCAAGAAACAGACACGTTCATGGAAGTGAAATCCACCGAGGGCTACTAAACAGGACTTGTGTTATGGTTTATTAATTCCCTGAGCCCACAGTATTTTGGAGTATTTTGGAAAAGCATCAGCCTGTACTTGCCCTACTCCTGCACTCTTCCTTGGCCATTACTGTCAGAGGAAATGATGAGCTATAGGGACGTTTGGTCTGATCAAGGCTAGTATTCTTATCTCCAAAGCAGAGAACTATTCATTAGAGAATTAATGAGGCATTCACTAAATCCTGTTTTCTCAACACTGGCATAATTAGATGAATTGTATAAAAATAAACAAGCGAAATTTAGCTGGAGGGATGACATCACATTAACATCACATTCTTATACATAACTCCCTCCTCATGAGACAGTGTTATTTTGTGGGCTCTCAATGTTTCAATAGAGAAGAACAAATCAATCATCATCTTTGCTGAAGACATGAAGGCTATACCTCTACCAGTAAATTAAGTGCATCCAGACCCATCCTCTGGCACATACTCTGTTAATACTATGAAAATCTCTTACTCTTCCAAGTCAAAACAGCCACATCCAAACTACCTCTTGGGAATGGCGCCAGGCCCACGCCAACCACTGACCTAAGCACAGCGCTTTTGGGGGAGAGTGCTAACCAGGCTAACGATCTAATGATAGAGCTGATCAAGACACCCAAGCACCTTTCCTGGCAAAGTTAAATACAGTAGCGTAGACACAGACAGATATGCTTGAGCTCAGTCATGGTTTTAGCAAAGATATATCTTGCCAAATATATCTGGAAGTTAGGACCTAAATGGCAATAAAATCTAAGAACATGAAAAAAGCCCCATGTCACAGTTCGAGGTGTACACATTTGTACTGCATGCTTTTTACAGGTTCCAATACTACACGCAAACTCAGGAAAGCTGAAAGCCCCAAAATAAATGCAAACCCAATATGATCAGCAGCAGATCTTTTCCAAGCTTGAACAGCCACCATAATTTCTCCAAAGATCTGTTGGAAATTGAAGGAACGCATGTACCATCTCTATGCATTCAAGATAGCAACAGATATTAATAAGTGTTACCACCAGCTCAGCTGGCCAAAGGGGACGAGACCGACACTCTCCAGCATCGTCCGTTCCACTCAAGCACACGCTACATGGGAAATATCAAGGAAGAACCTTAACAACATCCTTTCAGTGTGACTTTATCATGTCAGGTCCAAAAGTTATGCCTAAGAGGAGCTAATTCATCAGACAACTGGGTCAACAATACTCAAAGGTGTGCAGGAAATTAGGAAATGCAGCTGTGACTGTTCCTGCCAGATCAATTAACACATCGGAATGGGCCTGAGCACAGAAACTATGTGCTCTGATCCTTTACCAGCCAAAAGACTGATGAAAATGAAGATGATGATACGCAAGGTATTTTCAATATGGGAAAATGGGAAAGAGAACGTTGTTTAAATGGTCTCAGGCATTTAGGTGGGATTAATTGCATTACTGCTACATAGACTCCGATATCTAGCAGTTGTCAAGACTCTGCACAGTCAATGAACAAATAGGCTCATCAGAAAGAAACGAATTGTCTTCCACAGGCGTACGTCTAAGAAAGCTGGAATGACTCAACCTCTGGGAGGTGCCTGTTTCTCTCTACTGGCTATATATGTAATCTAGATGGCAAGCCCAGGCATATACAACTAACTATTATACATTCAGATGAATCTTAGGCAAGATGAATCCTACTACTAGTTTTACAAGTGCATTACTAATGCATCTAGTCTGCTTTTCTCAAGGGAAAATATGGTGCTATTTATGCTGTGTTAGAACAGATATTGTATTTTCAGCTGCTTATTTATTTTAAGAATCCCGTTTTGACCAGCACATATGTGAATTTTAAGCTTTACATACTAAGCAAAGTATTTATCTTAACAGAGGGTGTATCATTCAGAATAACGTGATTACTCCTAAGCTACCAGTCACCAGAAAGGTTATCATATGT
The DNA here is from genome assembly GCA_008711295.1 of Anarhynchus alexandrinus. NCBI lineage: Eukaryota > Metazoa > Chordata > Aves > Charadriiformes > Charadriidae > Anarhynchus > Anarhynchus alexandrinus. The sequence continues at coordinate 777,449 of VUYV01000142.1, forward strand.
AAATGAACCCTGCAGCCCCAGATGTATTCAGAAGGCATGATTGGACTTGAAATGTCAGCTGGCACCAATAACGAACATTTCTCACATAGTCTCCTTGACTGATTTTTCATTATTAGGATGCTCTCTGATAACAAAGCTTTGCTACGTGTCTTTGATGCAATCCTACTACTATCAAAGGTTTTGCAGATAGTTGAAAGCAAACAGAACTAAATCCTTAAAACAATTATGGTCTAATGCTAGCGGGAAAAAAAAGATCCAGATGAGCATCTTTTATTTTACTGCCCTTTCAATAAGAATCATAATGAAAAACCAGGGAAATCCTTTTGTCACTGAAGTTAACAAACAAGTTTGAATACACATAAAAAGAAATCTTTTGACAAAGTGCTACTTTGATTTAATTTAATGGGACTTCAAAAGTGAAATGAAACTAGTCGAGAATCAGATTGATTCTTTAGTCCCCTTGTTTATGAAATACATATTTTAAGATTAACTATCACTTTCCAAATAAGCTAATCTTGGTTCTGTGCTCTCAAGATGAAGGAAAACAGACTTTTTCATGTGGACGTATGAAGAAATAAGCTTTCAGCATTCTGCATGTTATAACCTACAGAAGAAAGGATAGCAGAGAGATTAAGAGATACACAGAAACGGAAGTAAAAACACTGAGACAGTCCTAAGTGACAGTGGAAATTAAAAGATTTCTAATCCTCTCTAGTGAAATGTCAAACTTATCTTCTCAGAAGTACAATGAATTCAGATTCCATAAGTTTCTCTATTTTAGTTTGAATTACACCTTAATTTCTGTACCTTGTAAATTTGCTATGCTTTAATCATGCCCTCCCCCCCCACCTCCCGCCCTGGAAGATTTTACCTGTACAACATAGCCAATTTATTCTTTAAACTTTTGTAACTCCAGTGAGAGACTAGCGTCATCCAGTTATAGAGATCTACATATTCATGTCTGAATCTACGCTAGTCTCCCTCAACTCCTCTGCAGTCAGTACTGCAAAATAGGAACAGGACAAGACATGAGTAATCTCACCCCAAGACAAACTCTAAACCAAGCTGTGTGAATCGCACCCTGGAGATGCCCATTTCCTTCCCTTGACTATGGAAGAGGACTGGGAGACTAGTTGAGATATAGACATCTAAAATTCACTATGATCAATTTCAGCCTATAGTCTGTAACTGATAGAAAGGTGAAGTGGGGACCATCTCCCACCTTAAGCAGGTATTCTGGATGGGGCTTTGAGCAACCCGGTCTAGTGGAAGGTGTCCTTGCCCATGGCAGGAGGGTTGGAACGAGATGATCTTTAAGGTCCCTTCCAACCTAAACCATTCTGTGATTCTCAGGACACCCTTACTAGTTTGCAGCTGGTAATGCAGGCTGTACCACCGCAGTAATCTTTGTAAGTAGCACAGGGCAAGGAGCATATGGCAAAAGTTGCTTGTCTCTTAAACATTTGAGAGTGTCCACAAGAAATGCCTAGCTCCTCAGAATCCTTCCTTCACAAAAAATGATATTATGGAAACTAGTCATTATTGTCTGAAACATTTCAGCAGAGGTCTCAGAAGACACGCACAAAAGACGTGAAGATTTCACTGTGTACTTTGAGAAAGAGAGCTGCCACCACATGCAGGATTTCTAAATGGGGATATCCATATTAGTGAAGTTGTAGCTGCCAAGGGAGGAACAGGCAGAAGGAAAGAATAATAACTGAGCTTTAGTTTTGTCAAGAAAAGAGTCACTATGTTCTGAGTTTCAGAAGTTTTAGGGAAATTGAAAAAAAAACAAAAACACACAAACACACCACCACCCCCAAAAATTAATCTATCAATCACATGATTTTTCCAATTCAAGGTAAGGGCAAGGAAAAGAACAATAATTTGCTTCAAATTCTCTTCTGAAGAATAAAAACACTTAAATGAGACTGAAAATTTTAGCAGAAACATTTTAGACAAAAAAAGGAGTCAAGTCAAGACTTTTGAACTTTCTAGTCATTAGTGCATAAAAAATACAACATAAAGAAGCTAAGCAAGAAAAAAAAATTAAGATATGAAAATAGTATGAGCAGAATTAAATATTCTACTCGATACTTTTGACTGATCTTTGACTTTAAAAACTTAACCTGGCCAAACATGACACCAAGGACTAGCATACTACTTTTCAACAAGTTCTCAGTGCTTCAGTCTCATTGTCCGAGTTTTGCTTAATTTAAAAAAAAAAAAAAAAAAGGAAGCCTAACACTGACTAGTTGTGGACAAATGTTTTTCTCCTTGCCCTTTAACCTCAACAGAGAGGCTCTCTGGAAAATCACCAGGGGACGCTCAGAATCTGGAGGAAAGACAGGAATAACGAACAGAAAATCTTTTTGCTTTACAGTTCTCTCTTCCTCCTAGACTTCACACTTTCTAATTCTCACTTGAGATATACACATGACAGAGCATTGTAGAAAATATTTAAAAGTATCACTTTTAAATATCTTTTTGAAAAGGAAGTGCAGAAATTCTTTTCGTACCTGTTGGATAGTAGGCTTGTGAGTACTGCATTGAAGATGTGTAGCTGCTGTATTTTGGAAGGGAAGTGGCCGTGGTTTGAGAGCCTTGCTGAAGTGGCAGAAGAGAGACAACAGGCTGGACCGTGTACGTGACCTCTGTTGAAAACCTGTTGAATGGCAGAAAGGCAGCCCCTCGGCCTGGAAAAGCTGGGGAAGCCCCATGCCCTGGAAGCAACCCAAGAGAACCTGGCCATGTTCTGGAAGGGACTGGAGTCCGATCGAAACTTTTTGGCGGTAAAGTGCCGTGGTTCTGGGATGAGGTCGATAGGTAGGAGTAAGGAAAGAAACTGCCTTGATGATAAGGTTGATGAAACTGTCCTACAGTCAGCAGCCCTGCAGTGGGTACAAAATAAAGTGAAACAAGCGTTAAGCAAACGAGTTTTCACAGGCAGTGAAAGGCAATATGAGGAGCCAAGGCTCTACAACATGATTTGGGAAGACTCCCTTTGCTCCAATGTACTTAATCCAGAAACAGACTGTATTCTTACACCTGAATGCACAGTAACTGCTGCAGTGGCGTATTAGTGCAGTGCCAACACACAGCTGTAGCATTCAACCTCCTTAAACTTGCAGTAACAAGTTATCAGTGTTTGGAAATGTGCTATAAATCAAAACGAATAGTAACTTACTAAACCAAAGTAATTTAAAAAGTAGTGTGTGTTAAATCAGACAATACATTTAAGAAGAAAAAAAAAGGAAAACATAAAGCAAGTCTTCAAGACTTTACCAAACTCCAATGCTGACAGCTCACAGACAGCTAACGGAAGGGCAATGTCAAAAATCCTCCAAGTGACTTTGAAAGTACTTTATGACAAGTCATTTAATTTGTCAAGAAAAAAAAAAATCAAAGCCAACTTTTTCCAGTCAGCTCAACTAGTTCAGTTTAGACTAAAGTACCCCAAACTTTGCCATTTTGTTATTTCCTAGATATTCCTTTTATTCTTCTCTTAGTTTCCTCAGTTATTATTTCGTGAAATGGTATTTAGTCTTATACTGTGACAGCTCCATTTCTATTACAGGTTTTGGTGACTTTGTTGAAACACTGACACCGAGAATGCCTATGTTCATCAAATTCCTAAAAGAACGACTGAATATGTGACTTTTCTGTGGTGTTGTATATAGCCATGCTAATTATAAATTTCAGGATAGTTTACATCACTAGGGTTTATCTAAAAGCCAGGCTGTCTCAGACCTGCAGTTCCCACTTCTCACTCTAAAGGACTCTTTACAAAAATGGCCTCACATTTGCCTCTTTCACTCCTCTGGTGGGAACTAACTCAAGAAATGGTAACATACAGTCATTATTCTGCAAGTTCATATTAAATCATTAAGAATCACTAAATAAATACCACCTGGCCCTGAAAATTTAGTAAGAGATAATGTATAGGACTGTTTATTTCCTGTTCAGCATTTTTACCTTATATAAACAGAGAATGAACAGAGGTATGAGAATTCCTTTGTTTATATTTTACCTTTGGATAGGGAAATTAAGATTATCTAGTTTTAACACATAAACAAGACACTACCAGATGCCAAGTTATGAAGCACCAGTTGCTTTACAGGCATTGTTCCTGGATGTTTAACACAGAGCTACGTGTTGCAAGACATTTGGAACAGACTGACGCTTTGCAAACAAAAATATCTTTTATCTATCAAATTACCTCACATTTACAGCAAAGACATGCCCCTAAATAGTCAGTACACAGCACGCACTAAATTGTCAGCCTGTCAGAACTTGACTGCATATAAAACCCAATGTTTTCCTTGTTCTTTCTGTCTTTCTAGAAACTGAGACTCCTGGAGCAAAAGCTCTCTAAAACTGCACCCATAAAAACAGAGGCCAAAAAATCAAAAGGCTGTATCTTTCTTAGCACTTACTCTGCCAACGGCCTGCATTACATCAGTCAGACCAGATTTCATTGAAGAAGTTTGCAATGAGTCACCTTAGTCTTAACAATGTTAACACCAAATCTTTAATTTAAATGCTTCCTAGCCTCGGTATTGAAATAAGTTCCTTCCCTTCTCAAATGCTTCATTTTGTTTTCTTGGTATTACAGGTGTAGCTCCATACACATCATAGAAAACACCACATGAACGAGATGACAATTCCCACTCTGAAACAGTAACCAAGAACAAACATACAATATCCTACTCTGTTCTAAATGCGGGCAGGTGCTGCAGGCAGCAGTACCGACTGCTTCTCCCCTTCTCCTGCACCCGGCCTTACAGCTCTGCACCCACGTGGTGCATCACCCTGGCCCGAGAGCCAGACAAAAAAGGGCTACTCAAGTCTTCTCCTTGGATCCTTGTGCTGAACCAGCACAGTTGCTGTACCAGCTGCAAGGAAGATGACGGTTAACACGCGACCAAGGGAACGGGAAGTAGGACTGCTCTTCCAGGAGCAGCCCACCGTTCGATCAGACTAAAGAGCAAAACAAGGTATTCACATCTTCCTTACACAGCATCAGCTATGATGCTCTCCTGCTTATATGGTGGAATTTGTGGAATAATCCTCTGAGAGATCAGACTTGTCTTGGAAAACTCAGATCCTCTCAAGGAGGGTTAGAAAGAAAGGAAATATGTTCTGAGGCTTTCCAACAATATTATTTTCTATTTAGCTCTCACCTGCTCATTCAATCCTGTTTAAATCTATCTAGCTTCTAAGTCTTTTTCAGGAGACAACTGAATCTTACTACCAGGTCTTTTCTCCTTTGCACAAAACTGACAGGATGCTCTAGTTGTCACTTCACGTGACCCATCCTTTCACATAGATCTAATGAGAGCTTATTGAGCATCCCTACTGACGGGCAAGGAGCAGTAACATTCATCTGGCAGAGCTGTGCCAGCTCCGCAGAGATCAGGTGAGGGTGTTCCTAGTGTAATACACGACAGGGACTGCATCATAGTCTACAGGCAGACTGAAACACATGTGAACCACGTTACCCATGCTTACCGGCAGCAGATCTACCTGCACGAAGAACAACCGTTTTCCTACACCAGGTGAACTGAGCGGCCACCAGCAAGGACAGGTAACCCTCCTCCCTCAGAGGAGTGCCGATTTTCAGACCTCAAGCCACTCAGGGCTTCTCAAACCCACCGCAGCCCCGTATGGCCCGCCCCGCCTCACCAGGCCTGGTGGCCTTGCCGAGCGTCGAGGGCGGCAGCAGCGGGTCCCCGTGCAGCGACGTGCCGAGCAGCCGCTGGAAGCGGTTGGGCGGGCGGCTGGTCACCTCCAGGCCGGCGGCCAGCTTCGCCTTGTTGGCGCTTGTCAGGCGCTTCAGGTGGACAAGGAGGTCGGGGCGATCGCGGCGAAAGTGGGGGCTGTGGAAGTGGTGCAGGGGCCTGGCAAAGCCATCGCCATTGCCAGCCACCGGGCCCGTCCCAGGCCCGGGCCCCGCCGTGCTGCTCGCCGGCCCCGTGACCACCTTGCGGAAGCCATAGAGGTTGAGCTGTCGGATGAAGCTGGTGAAGTTCTTGGTCTTGAAGAGGTCGGTGTCCACCGCCCCGTCGCCGGCCAGCCCCGCGGCTTGGCCCGGCCCCGCGCCCAGCAGCTCGCGCTCGAAGAGCGGCTGGTCGATGAGCAGCCCCTCGCCGCGGGCGTCCCAGTGGATGGAGCGGAACCGCGGGCTGTTCACCAGCCGCCACAGCTTGGCCGGGAAGTTGCTGGGGTTGATGGTGGCGGGCAGCTGCGGCGCCTCCATGGCAGCGGTGTGGCAAAGGACGCGGTGGCCGCTCGCGCTCCAACGGCCGCCGCGCGGGGGCACTCGCCCCGCCCCCCGCCCCGGCCGCGGCC
>VUYV01000142.1:785463-851123 GCA_008711295.1 Anarhynchus alexandrinus
CTGTGCCCACGCCATGGTCAGTGCCGGCTGTGCCCACGCCGTGGTCAGTGTCGTCTGTGCCCATGCGATGGTCAGTGCCGGCTGTGCCCATGTGATGGTCAGTGGCAGCTGTGCCCACACCGTGGTCAGTGCCGGCTGTGCCCATGTGGTTGGTCAGTGCCGGCTGTGCCCACACCATGGTCAGTGTCGGCTGTGCCCAACACCATGGTCAGTGCCGGCTGTGCCCATGCCATGGTCAGTGCCAGCTGTGCCCACGCCATGGTCAGTACTGGCTGTGCCCAACACCATGGTCAGTGCCGGCTGTGCCCACGCAGCAGTGGGTGCAGAGGGATGATGGCCGCTCAGGAAAGAAACAATGGAGTCGGTGCACATGTTGGAAAGCGTCAGCTTAAGGTTCATGGGCAGTTGGCAAAAGGGAAAAAGCGAGTTGAGACAGGGTTGGAAGAGGAACGCAGAGCAAATCAGGGATTGCAAGTGTCGTGTTTGCCCTAAAAACACCCAAACGCATGCAGTTCCAGAACAGATTGGGTAGAGTTAAAAAGGGATAGAGAAAATCAGCATCAAGGATGTGAACTAGCTTCAGCAGAAGGAAATACTGAAGAAGAAATCTTCAGAAGGTTATTTTTATATATATGAAAAGGTAGGTAGTAAAATTGTAAGTAGTATGAAGGAGGTGAGCGTGACTAACGGAGGACATCAGATAGAAGAAATCAAACCAGGTACTTAATCAGAGGGAAACGGGGGAACTAATTGCAATGGGATGTTTTGGGAACCAAAATGTTACTTGGTTGGGGGAAATTAGCTATATTCACAAAGAATATAGCCCTTAAAGGCTCTTAATATAGCACCTTCGTCACTGCTAGTCCTCAAAGTGTGCTCTGGTGGAAGCTCTGGGTTCATACCTGAGACGTCCTAGTACGTGTCTGTCCTTCCAAACTCTTCTCAGGGTTCTGCTGTTAGAGGCAGACTACAGGGGCTTCTCTTTTTCTAGCCTAACATAACTATTCCTACTGGTTTAGAACATAAGCCTGCTATGAACCAAAAGGGGAAGAGCAGCAAGGAGCTGGGAAAGGAAGAGTGTGGTAATCTCTGTCTGTCTCTCTGTTTGCATCCTATCCAGGGGCCACCAGCAGTGACAGAAGAAGAAAATGACATTCTTCTGTCTTGGCTGCACTCGGAGCAAGAAAGCAGCAAGAAGAGCGAGCACCTGCGTATTTCCTGGCCTTAAATACATTATCTTAGAGTTGTCGTAAGATTTCTTAGCAAGGAGGTGCAAAACCAAACCCCTTCTTAACTGAGATCATCCTCATTGCTTTGGTGTACAGCACAGCCCCAAACCACCGAGGCAAGTGAAAGCGCAGGAAGTTTCGGAAAGGGGACAGAATTGAATAAACTGATGGGAAACTGTTCCTGTTTGTAAACTGAAAGCAAGATCGCTCTGCTCTTCCGCATAGCTGAAGTGAGGAAAAAGATGTTAGACTGACTAGCTTAAATATTTTGGGTGGGGTTGCTAACAGAGTTCCCCACTTCAAATCAAAGCAGACAGGTAAAACAGGAAACAGGACGAGGAAAAACAGTGATAAGGAGAGATTAGAAGATATTATTTTTGCCTCTTTTTTCAGCAGACTGGCTGGTTATTTCTCAGTCTCTGCCTGTCTTTGGCAGATTGAGCATATTTATCATTATTCTGAGTCAGCGGGAAGGAGCAGAAATTTTGTCAGCGTTGTCATCAAAGCTAAAATCCTGCACCGAAGGAGGATGTTGCTTTACCCAAGGAATTAATGGCCTACAATTCTAGTGATCTCGTGCCACCGTCTTCCCAAGAGGCTTTGCATTTTTGTTTCCTCAGTAATAATTTATTCTCTTCAGAATTACGTAATGGTTGCTCAGTGTAAACAGCCAAAACTCAAGACAAGCATACTGAACGCAAACCTGAAAAATTAAGAAAAAAGTCCACTTCGCAAAAAACATTTTCCCAGCGTTACCAAGATTGCCTTTTGCGTTGCTTCAATGAAGCGCTTTAAGGCTTCTCCCCTCTCTCCCTGTGCAGCAGGAGTGCAACAAGACTGCGACTACCTGTAGACGGCGGGACGGGTGAGGATTTTATTACATCGTCCATAACCGGGGGCAGAGCCAGCGCTACGCAGGCCACAGCCGCGATGCTAAAAAGCCCCTGAAACTAAAGCCCCCAAACCACAGGTCCCTTCTAAGTGTTTCCTTCAGTACTTTGAAGCTGAGCCCGTAGCTGCAAAACAGATGACTTTTTAAAGACAGAATGATGTTTTTCATCAGCACCCGGAGCGCGGCACGCTCCCAGCAAAGCCACAGCTCACGCCTTTCAGCGCCTCGCTGCTCGCGCTGGGTCAGATGAGACACGCGCTTACGGTGGGTGCTGCAGGAGGTACAGCACCGAGGGAACAGCTTCGTAGCTCCCCAGCAGCGAGGACACTTGGCTGGCCAAGTGACACTGCCCTCATAGCAGCGAGGACACTTAGCTGGTGATGAGAGAGGTAACGGTCCCTCGAGCTCTGCTGGTAGATCACCCCCCAAACTGTTCGTGCCTTAGACTTAACGCAGGGGCTCCCCAAAACAATGCATTCCAGGGAACGCTGGAAGTTTCCTCTCGCTTGGAACGCATCAATAATAATGAAATGCTCTTTAGCAAGAAATGGTGTAGCTCAGTCAAAAGCTGTTGAACTGCACAGGATTTACAGGTAACAGCCTTTCCAGCCAGCCTTGCTGCCGCTTCCAACCCCTTTTCATGCTTTTATCCCCCCCTCCAGCCTCCACTCACCCTTCCAGCCCCACGCTGACCTACAATATTCACTCTTTCTTCCCCAAACTACGATGCTGTGGCTCTGAAGCGAGGTCAGGAGCACAATCCTCCTGGATTCTCTCCTCCCCGTGGCCCGGGTTTACTTCACGCACAGCTGTGGGTCCGGTAGCACCGCTGCTGCCTCCACAGTTCACTCACTGATCGGGAACTGCAGGTCCACGCAGGAATTCTGGCTTTGGTGACGCTATTAAACTTGTTCCTCTTCGAATGCTCACCTGTTACAAGTCGGTGATGCCGCATGCCTCCCTCCTTTCAATACCACTGAAATCAACTATTTTAGCAGATAGTTGACTTACCCCGCACTCAAAAGGAAGATGCTCTGCACAGTGTAGATCCTGAATCTGTTAAGCCACACGTTAGTCTTTATTTCTGACACAGCTGTGCCAAATGCTCTCCTTCAGCAAGTGCCTTTGCAGCCATTAAAAAAAAAAAAAGTAAAAATTTTGTCTTTCTGCAAATGTAAATGAAGTCTGCATTTTTTTTTTTCTGACTACGAGTGAAGATATGTTGTTCTTTGCCCCTATATCAAATTTTCTAGTTTGATTTTGAGCAATATGACGACTTTATTAGAAGGTATCGGGGGGCACTTTACAGTCTACAGTCACTAAAGCACAGTGACAGTTGCAACGATGAATACTTTGTCCCAGGACACACAACGCTTGCAGACCTCTGGCCGAGGCGTACCCTCAGGCCGCTGTCACCGCGCCCGAGCACTCCACTGGCGTGGGGCAGTCCGGCCGGGTCACGCAGCACCCGGCTTGTCAGCCCCGAGGCGGACACGGGCTCGGAACTGCCTGGGCGTTTGGTAAGAACTGCGTACAAACACATCGGGAACAACTACGCTTACGTGGGAGAGCGAAGTGGCACGGCTGGCCTAAAGTTTGTGAGACTGAAGTTGCGTGCTGCTTTGGGCAACTTTTTAAATTATGATTTTAAGCAAAAGATGCTGCATGTATCCTGTGTATCTAAGGCCAATTTTGCACATTAATTTTAACTTTCGAGATACAGATACCCAAGGTACCATGAACAAACAGCAGTGCCCGAAGTTCACTTTCACAGAAGCCTAACATTTTGGGAAACATACTGTTTCTCTCTTATGCTGGAAACCGAATGGACGGGCACACCCCGAGCGCCCCCTCAGAAAGCCCGCACCCTCCTCTCGCCCTCAACCCTTCCCTGCTCAGCACCGCAGGGTTCACAAGGCGGCCGCACATCACCTCCCTCCCTCCCCTCTCCTTTCATAACCGCGGCTTGACATGTCTCTTCACATCCCCGGCACTTCTGGCATTATCTATTAACGGCTTCGCAGCTGAATAATACCAACCATGGCAAGCTTGACCTGGCTTCTCACTACACCTAAATCTGTGTTTATTTTGTTCAGTGGCTGATGAGATATTATGGTACATCATAAGCAGTTCCGGTTGTTAATTTGCTAAGAATTCAGGGCAGTTGGCGCACTGATAGGGGAAGGCTTTGATCTCACTGTTTGTGCTCGGTTTAGGCACATTTCAGTGCACGTATAGATTACCTCAGGCTGAGTGTCTTGGCAAATTATGGTTTTATATTCTTTAAGTGATAATGCTTTGTTCTGTGCTCAATAGTGCCCTTTGCTGGCGTGGCCAGCCTGACATTACAAGTCACGAGTGTCTCAGCAAAATGTCTACAATCAGCTTTCAGTGCAGTGGGGAACTCCTGCCGAAGTGCTGTCCCAGCCGGCGATGGGAAGCCCACGGGTCACACACCGGTCCCAGCAGCTCACCTTCTACCACCTGCCAAGACGACCAGAGCCTGGAAGTTAATCAGTAGACTGTCCTTTCTTGTGAAAACATCGTTCGTGATTAATATTCAGCAACACTGCCTCCAACGATGACCTTCTTTTGTGTGACTGTTTCAGGAGCAATGGTCAACTTTTAAATGCGACAAGCTATCTTGCTCCTAACATTTCTAATACAACAAAGCGTTTAGGTACTACCTGTCTGACACAAACACTGACCTCAACTATGGGAGTAGTTTACCAGGGATTGGCTCAATTTTAAGATCCCTGGATGCTTTAAACTGAGGACAGGCTTTCTAGAAGATTCTCTCCAGCTCCACCACAAACAGTGACTTACCCGCATCGCCCCTGGCACATCAAGCTGAGCACAACAGTCCCCATCCGTCGTCCTGCACAGGGGGGCACAACCACACAACCTACCAGGTGAAAAGCGGTAGAAACATGTTGGTGAGGAGCCAGTGAATCCTGCCCAACAGCTCTTCTTCGGAAAAGAAAAATTCCTCTCCGCGTCCTTGTGGGAGAGGCTGGAAGGGGCTGGAACCCCGGGCAGCTGCAGGTTTGTTTGGAAGAGAGCAGAGCGCCTCGGAGGTGTGTCCTACCCTCGATTCTCATTTGTGAGGAGGGATATTAAATTCCTAACATACCTTAAGCAAGGGAGAAAGGCAGCAAGTCACAGCAGCCCGGGAAACGTCGTGCAAGAATTTACCACAAATGAAAGAATGGGTCCCAACACAGCAGCACTAATATAGAGATTTTATTTCGACTGTATTGAGTTGTACAGCACATTTTGTTTGTCACAATGCTATCGAACTGATTTTAGAGTTTTTGGCCAGCACATTGTGACGCTGAAACTCACAAGAGCTAAAAGCAGTTTGGACTAGTGGCCTGAACGGATGGGCCAGGAGTACCTAGTTTCTGGCTTCCTTATTGCTTGCAGTCATTCCAACATGTGCAAAACAGGAGCAGATCCAGTTTCTTCTGCCAGCCCAACGGTCACTCTTCCATGTCTGGCAACGACTGCAAGGTACAAGGCAGGGGAGAATCTGAAGCAAGGTGCCTTCTCTTCCCAAAGCCGTATTGGTTGTTCCCAGTATGGAAAAGAAGCGGAGTCCAAGTAAGTACAGGGTCTTCCGATGATGCTAGCTTTGCTTGCACTATTGGGATTTACAAAACCAGAGGCTGACATATCAAAGTGCAGGAAAGGGTCACTGTTCCATTCCCTCCGACGGAGATGACAAACCATTAGCAAAAAATCTGGGAGATCACAACAGTATAGAGTACTTTGCCTTGTCAGCAGACCAAATGTCCTCACAGGTCCTTCCCCCCGCCCCCCCTCCCCACGTATGAACTCTCAGCTCATGAGGCGCAGAATATCTCAGACATTTTCATTTAGCTGGAAAGAAAACCTGCATTTCTGCAAAGAAATGCCCCACTTTCAAACTCTTCTTCCTCATTAATATCCGCAGATCTCATAGAAAGGAGGCAGGATGGATCCTCCCCGAGGGATCTAGGGATTAAAAGCCCACCTGAAACCCACTTTCTTTCTAAACCTTTCTTTCTTTCTTTCTAAACCCAGTTCCTTCTCCTCAGAATGAGTTGGGATTCCTCCTCTCTACTTTAAAGAAGTAGAGAGGCAATTACAAGTTGGCAACTCTGAACTTTGACCACTGTACGGGAGACAAAAAAAAGAAGTCAAATTCGAGAGGCATTTTAGGTAGCGCTGGGGTAAGTCAGAGAGATTGTTTCCACCACTGAACAGGTCACGTTTATCGCTGTAGCTTGGGTATACATCCTAAAGTGAAAAGCACAGACCATAGTGTCTATGTCAGCCAGTGTCCTTCCCCACCCCCGTTTTGGTATCGATGCTTCATTCTCCCTTCTTCGGGTTACATTAAGTGCACAGAAATATATAGCAGCATTTGGACTGAAACCCTCACATACACCAGACAGCACATTCCAGGAGGTAAAACAACACATTATGGCCTATACCCTCAAGGTATCAAGTTTTCAGGATAAAGAGCAGTAGGAAGTGGAGAGCTGAGGGCAGAAAGGGGGAGGAGGAGCAACACAGGAACACGAGTTCTGTTTCCATGCCAGGAGAGGATCAGGGTGCCATTCCTGTGTTAGCACCAGGCTGTGACACTACCGCAGACAAAGCAGACGGGCAGAGCAGAAGTGAAAAAGCCGATCTCCCGTCTCCCCGCAGTGTTGGGGGGCAGGGGCAAAGTCAAGTGCGTTCACCAATCCTAGCGGAGCGTGAAAACGGGCGAAATCTGCTCGGCCCGTTTTCAGCCAGAATGAATTTCTCTTCAACGCTCAAGAGAAAAATCGATTAGTGATGGCTAATGAGTCTTGTTCACCAAGCTGATCGCAAATCACACTCATGGAAAGAGAATCTACAGAACTGCTCCAGGCTGAGGCCCTCCCAAAGCACGCGGTACCACCTGCAGTCTGCCCTCTTCCCTCTCGTACAGCAGCCTGCCTTTGAAGGGGGAGTTGGTTCTAAACATGCCTTTCTATTGCTTTGGGGGTACTTTGCACAGGCAATATCTGTGAAAACATTGCTTTCCGGCCCACAAAAGAAAGAGGTTGCGATCCCCTCTTTAGCCCTAGGTCGTCAGACTACAATGTACGGGCCCACCGGTACCAGAGTGGGGACACACACCATACTCTAATCTGAGCTCCTCTGCTCCAGACCGACAGTAAGACTGCTGAAGACAGCGCATTCAAGCTCGGTGTTCAAGTGTTGCACCAACGGCCTTCACAGTTACAGTGGAGGCAGAGTCACCCTTCAAACCCACGAGAGAAAAGGCTGGGCTTAGACAGGTCCCTCGTCTGGCGTTCAGCTGGAAGCTGTGGCGATGGGTTTCTTCAGATGTTGGCTCATGAGCTCCCTGGCACGAGACACTTGGATGTGGTCATAACAGGAGTTACAAACGAGGACAGGGTCGTACAACTGCTGATCAGGGATGGGCAACTTCAGGTGGCAGCAACCAGCGCAAAACACGTTCCCACAATTCCTGTCGAGGAGCAAGAAAACCAGTGAGAAGAGAGCTGGGAACACCACAGCAAAACTTCAGCCAGTGCAAAGGACCCAGCTCGGGGGTGAAGTTCCAGCCTTACTTACGACTTGTCAAATTGTTTCTTAAAGTCTATATTGGGGTCTCCAGTGCCAGCTAACTGCCTACCACTAAGAAGGGGCTAATGGGCATTACTACCAAGGAGAAAGCTCAAAGGCCTTGGAAAAATAGAAACAAGAACAATGTGGAATGGGAATCTGCGGGGAATTTATGAGGCCTGGCAAATAAAGAAAAGACCTAAAACTTTCCCCTGGGAGCTGGAAGGAACAGACATCGCAGCCAGGCATTTTGTGAGGCTTGTGAGAAACGGGCTGAGAAGAAGAGCGGAACTACAGTGATAATATTGTTTACCTGCAGTGATGCCTCCGTTTGGCCAGCCAGAATTCACAATCGCAGTTAAAACAATGCGAGGCCATGTGGTCCGGAACCCACCGCGTGACCTAGGGCAGACACCAGTCCTCATCAGCTTTAAGTTCGTAACACCACAATGACCGGGTCTCAGGACCCCAGCGCAGGTTGAGATGTGGCTTTGGACCACAAGAAGCTCAGAGCGAGCCCACCCCGCAGGTCCCCTTCTATCGGGCACAGCAGCAGCACAGAGTGTGTTGAAGGACACGGCTTCCAGCCCGCTCTCTGCGGCCGCAACCACCAAAGTCAGCTGCAAAGAAACATTCCCTCCTGCCGCATTACAGCAGCCGTAACAGGGCACGTACCTCAGTCTCCTTCTTGTCAACAGGCTCCCAGCTCGCTTCTGACAAACAGTCTTCACTATGATCGGAACAGAAATCCTCCGTGTCGCTGCCATCCGATTCCTTCAGACATGTCTGCAAAAAGAGACGCAGTCACAGATCCCCTCAGCAGCCCCCGTCGCAGGGTCAAGGGCATTTCCCTGCACCGGCCACGCTCGGTGCTTACGAGGGGCATGTGGGTGGCTCCACAGCTCCCCATGCAAGGAGGTAAAGCACTCATGACTGCGAAGGAGCCATTGCTCGGCCCTCAAGAAGCAGAGAGAGCTCTGGGTGGCACGAGGACACAGCACACGGACAGGAGGGGAACAGTGCTGAGGAAACACAGGAACGATCTCAACCGCTCGCTCCAAAGGTGAGAGAGCGAGAGGTGTGGGTTGGAGAGGGCGATGGGAGGGGGGCGCAGGGACCACCGCACTGCCGGAGTCGGGGCGTTAGAGGCGGGTACTTACAAAGTCATCCTCGTAGTCCATCGGCGGCTCGGCTGGAGGGGCGCAGAAGTGGCGGATGTCCAGGCGCAGCTGCAGCTCTCGCACCTGCCTGCGCAGCTGCTCCACCTCCTGCTTGTAGCTGGCCTCGATCTGCCGCAGCCTGTGCTGGATCACGTCCGTGGGGAAGGGGAGCCCGTCATCGTCCAGGTAGAGAGGAGGCACAGGAGATGGACATTTTGGCGGCACGTGCTTGGGACCAGACGTTTGTTTCAGGTGGCAGGGTAGCCACGAACGGCTGGGCTTCCCTGCGGGGCCTGCAAAATGCGTGCCGACGTGGCCAGAGCAGACGGAGGGTTTCACACCTTCTCTTGCAGACCACTGGCCGCTGAGGCACAGGCCCGGCGCCCGCAGCGGTTTGCCGCTCGACCTCTTGCTGCAGCAGCCGTAGGAGAGGAGGTGTCTGGGCACAGGTTCCCCATTGGGGAGCGACGTCACCATTCCTTGAAAACTGTCCCAGTTGGACCCCAGGAAGGAGAACTCGCTGCTTTGGCTCTGGGAAATGGGTTTGCGCCATTGCTCCAGCGGGACTCTCCCCAGCCGGGCAGGCTCCTCGCAGGGCACACTCCTTCCAGCATCGCCTTTGCCGTTGTCTTCATCCGGGCAGGGGATGCCCGGGGCAGGGCCTGGGATCTCCTGGCAAGGGGCGCTTGGTGCCAGGGACTCCTGGCTGGGAATGTCTTGGCAGGTGGTGTTCCTCTTGGGGCAGCCTCCTCCGTTGGACACCGTGCCAGCGGCCTTCAAAGGTTCCTGGGGACTAGTTTCTAACTGCTTTGCAGAACTGGTGGAAATCCTGTCAACATTTTCCTGTCCGGAAGGATTTGGAGGTGGACACGTGCCATCCAGTTCCTCCGTGTACGTTCCGTTTCCCTTTTCTGCCTCCAGAGAGGCACTGCCTGCTGGCACAGAAGCCCAGCTGCTCAGTTGCTTGCTATGCTCTTCGTGCTCAGCACGGCTGCTACAAGCGCTGTTGGTTTGCAATGGAGCGTTCTCCTCTTGCTCCTCCACCTGCCGTGTCTCTCCCGCCGCCACCGCACTGCCTTCGCCCAAGTGCAGCTCAGCTCCCTCAGCGGTGGCGTGCCGGGCTTCCAGGCCCACCCGGACATCCTGACAGTGGTTATTCAGGTTGGGATCACTAGAGGTGCGGGTCAGCGGGCTGCTGGAGTCGCAGGCTGAGAGCAGGTCATCCATAGATCTTGTCTTTGGTAATCTAGAACCCAAAAGCGAACAAATCGCAAAACAAACTCCCGAAACTTTCCTCGATCCCAGTTGAAACTGAAATGAGGGATGGGAAATGTTCTTAATTGCAGATCGTGGGGTGGGTGGGGAGGGGCAGTGCAGCAGCGTGAGCCGCAATGCACAGCACTGTAGCATGGCCTGCGCAGACTGCCCTTCTAGGAATAGTGTGGTGAGCAGGACCGGGGAAGTGATCATCCCCCTGTACTCGGCACTGGTGAGGCCCCACCTCGAGTGCTGTGTTCAGTTTTGGGCCCCTCACTACAAGAAGGACATTGAGGTGTTGGAGCATGTCCAGAGAAGGGCTACAAAGCCGGTGAGGGGTCTGGAGGACACGTCTTATGAGGAACACTTGAGGGTTGTTTAGCCTGGAGAAGAGGAGGCTGAGGGGAGACCTTATCACCCCCTACAACTACCTGAAAGGAGGGTGTAGAGAGGTGGGGGCTGACCTCTTCTCCCTGGTGACAAGTGATAGGACGAGAGGAAATGGGTTCAAGTTATGCCAGGGGAGGTTCAGATTGGATATTAGGAAAAAAATTTTCACTGAAAGGGTTATTAAACATTGGAACGGGCTGCCCAGGGAGGGGGTGGATTCGCCATCCCTGGAGGTGTTTAAAAAAAGGGTAGACGTGGTACTTGGGGACGTGGTTTTGTCAGGGTAGGTTAATGGTTGGACTTGATGATCCCTTCCAGCCTCAGTGATTCTGTGATTCTATGATTCTGGGTGCAGCAGGGAGCTGTACACATTCTTCTCCAAGTGGCTGCCACAATGCTACAGAGCTCTTGTTCTCCACAGGAAAGGTGAGAACAGAGGAACTACAATGAGCAAGGAGGGAAGGAAGGCCAGTAGGTAGGAGGCAACCTGGGACAGGGGATCTAGGATCTCACCTGTCCAAACATCTGCCACTGAACTCCTGGCTCTGAGATCCAGGGGGCAGGTAAATGTCCATATCATCCTGTCCCAGAGGATGCGGCGAGGAAGCTGGGAGATACACTGCTGTCCAGACGTGCAGCGCTCGCACGTGGCACACTGGATGCAGCACCTGCAACAACCAGTTACGATCAGAGATGAACGCAAAAGGAAACCCCTCCAACCTCTCCCCACGCAGTCCCTGGTGCCCGGCAGGCGGAGAGCCTGGAGAGCTGGGCCAGGAGCTCTACTGACCTGCTCAGACCCTGGCATATAGAGAAGATTGTGGAAGTTCTTATTGCCAGCCCGCAGGAGGGACCACACGGAGCAGGTACGCTTGTAGATGTTGTGCATCTCTCGCTCGCAGGGGCTGTTCCCGAGGAAGGTGCCATACAGGCAGGAATACGTGTGCTGCACCAGCTTCACCTGCAGCATCAGAGGGATAACAATTGTCAGGGCCATTGGGAAACGGGGTCTCACGTCTACAGGGGAAACGTCTTCTGCTCCTCTGGGATAGCTCATGCACTTCCTACCCAGCCTGTGACCCTACTGCTGCCCTGCCTGCCACACGGGGTGGGACAGAGAGGGGACAGCTACAGGAATCACTTACAGCGAAAGCAACAGTCAGCTGATACCATACCCATCCCTCTATAGCCCTAACCTGTATTATTTGATGAGACAGAGGTTAAAACCTATTGTTTCCCTAATTTATTTTTTTAAATCTCTCTGACTTATATTGCTTTGAGATATGGAAATCAGGCTTTTAATCAAAACAGTACTGCTGAGGGTATCTGAATTCACTGGGCTAGAAAGGGACCCAGAGAAGAGGCAATTCAAAGAAACCAGAGAATATAAACCCTTCATCACTGTGCAACCCGGTAGGTACTGCGAGCCTGCAGTACCCGCTGGGAGGAGGAGGGAACTGCAGGCAGCCAAACAGGGGCCAGCAAAAGCATCACACGCGCAGAACCAGGTCAAAACACCGCAGCTGAAGGGCAGGGCTGGACCCACACAGCGAAGGTATGTCAGGAATGCCAGCGGAGAGCCCAGGCGCTACCCAGACACTTCCCCGTTTTTAAAGAATTCAATTTTTGTTTTCTTTCAACTACAACACTGTAAATTATCACGGCCTTCCTTCTGCCTCTGCTCACATCTGGCAAGGGATAAAGAGATGTTTGCGTGCGTATTTCTTACCAAAAAAGCTTCATTAAATTCAAAGAGGCAAGGAAATTGCTTCAGAAGCTGATGAACAGCATCCAGCCACTGGAGGAAAACTGGGCACTGCTCGTTCTGATCTTCCACCTTCTCCTGATGACCACAGCGATCGCCAAACTTGTGACCGAAATCCAGCCAATCTGATTCAACAAGCACCTGGAAACCCTGTGAATAGAAGAAGAAAACCTAACTGCAGACACTTTGCTGCAGGCACGTAGCAGGACAAGGCAAACTCAGGGCTCCTGAAGGGCAGGGAAGGAGGCTGCACCGCTGCTCGGTTTGGGAGCAAAGCCACCTGAACATCAGAGGCATCCAAACACAAACAGCGGTTATTTCTAGACAAAAACAGCTTGGAGAATGTGCACAGCTAAGAATAGGGAAGCAGCTGAACCTTGAACGCAAGAGGTTATTTACCACAGTACTTCACCAAAAACAGGCAGGAAGAGAACATGGAAAAACCCAACACCCACAGCAGCAGCTCCGAAACGCCACAAATGCGATCCTGCTCCTTCCTCCAGAGACTCCAAGCCAAAAGCTGCCTTTTAACAGACACGAACCAACAGCACAGCCCAACTCATACCTCCATGGTCCTGTAGTAAGGGTCCAGAAGAATCTTCGCCAGCGCTACAATCTGCGGAGTCCTGTCCCAGCCGTCCGAGCAATGAACCAGCACCGGGCGCCCTTCTCTGTCAACCGCACTGGAGACCAGCACTGCTGCCTTCAGCATGACAGAAAGGTGCTGCAGCCACTTGGTGCTCTCCAGGGCTGAAAGCCAGCTAGAAGGTGTGCAAAAAGCAAAAAAAGGGTTGCTTAGCTCTCCGGTAGGAGAAAAAAAATAAAAGAAGAAAAGATATATTTTAACCTAAGGCTTTTTGGAGTCCTCAATGGAAATCAGTCTTTTCTAAAACACACTCAAGAGGAGCCAGCCAACCTGGGAATAAGTGCAAAGAATGCAACCCCTAATTTCAATTTTTCCCAGATACAGCTACATTTTAGAAACCCTCAGAGGACGCACAGGGCCAAGTGACACTGAGGCAGTGCTGCAATCCCTTTGGGATTACCGAGGATCAATACAAGCAGCATTCAAGCACTGCGAGCACTTTCCTATCCCTCCATTTTCTGAGGTAGAAACCTGGGATAGGAAAAAGGAAGAGGGAGGATAAAAAAAACCAAAAAACCAAACAGGACATTAACAGATACGGCATCAAACTCATCTAGAGAACAGTCACTTACTTGCTGGGGTCTGGCACCTGACTGCAGACAGCACGCAGGTACTGGAAACTGTTGCGGATGGAGTGGATGTTGGCCATGCCCATGAACACGACTTCACAGTTGGGGTAATACTCTGAACACAACAGAGAAGGAAATGCTCAGAGAGAGCTGCTGCCACTGCAGCAATTGCCTCCATACTGTTTAGCTGTCCCATCATCACACCTTTTCTGGTCTCCAAGTAGGCAGTTTTCCTACAAAAGCCTTGTGGGCCAGCAGCAGTATATCTGGGATAATGGACTTTGCATGAGCGAGAAGGGGAATGTGCTCCCAGAGACCGAGTACCAAAATGCTGACCTGCCCCCCAACCGCGCTCTAGGACCCACTCGACAAAGCAGATCCAAGAGGAAGATGTCCCGGGATGCTCTCAGCCCTCCATACCTTCACATTCGCAGCCGCCTCCCTTCGCTCTGTTGGCCACGGCCGCAGTGTAGGACCTGGCGTCAAGAATCAGCAGCTTCTGAGGAGTTCCTGCGTTCTCCACGCCTGAGCACGCGGTCAGGGACGAGTCTGCGGAGACAGACACGGACTGAGCTCCCAGCACCTCCCACGAGAGGTCTCCAGTGCCACCCAACACCAGCTGTGTACGAGCCCAGAGACCTGTCCCACACGCCACAGTCAAGGCATGACAGGGCCCAGATGATCCATCTGGAGACCAGGTTTAAACCTTGCATTGTGACAGCCCCGTTAGCAGCAACAGCAGCACTTCGGTGTAGGAAGCGCTGAATAATTCACACGTTTAGGAGAGAGCGGAAGGGAACGCGCTGTCTCACCGAAGTCGGCATCGCAGGCCTCGCTGCCGTCGCTGCTCCCGTTGTGCGGCACACCACCGGACACCTTCACTCCGGGGTTCAAGGCACAGGCTTTGGCAATAGATGTCACAAGATACTCGTCGTCGGCGTTGCGCCAGCCCCACCAGCTGATCTCGGGCTGGCTGCAGCGCGCAATCACCGCCCCGTTGCGCACGTGTCTGCAAAGGAAGCGAGAGCCCCGTGAAGCCCCCGGGAGAGGCGAGCAACAACCCCAGCAACCTTCACCTACAGCCAGCACCCGTGCAACCCTCCTCGCTGCTTCATCTGCTGCGTTTACTCTTGCGTTCGAGCGGTGAACCAGGGCAGGGTGTTTCAAACGACCATTACTCATAACACCAGCAGTGACAGGGCTGTCGCTCGCGTGGCAGCGGCGAGGAAGAGCAGATGGCTGTGAGTAGCGCAGGAGGGGCTAATGGGGCTGGAACAGCCGTTGAAACGGGACTGCAGCGGAGCAGGGCGCAGGAGGGGCTGTCGGGAGCCGCCAGTGCCGGTGGATGGTGGCGGCTCCGGGGTCAGCTGCAGCTCCCGGGGCATCACCTCCAGGATCCAGGGCTCTGCCCGGGGCTCGACTACCCCCGAAACCAACAGGGGGGTTCTGAGCAAGGGGGAAGCTGCCAGTTGTTCTAGCCATTACCCTAACCTATTTTTATTTACAATAATATATAAAGGTATATTATTATCTAGAAACATAAAATACTCTATGTATATAGATATGTAAATGTTTATAGATTAAACCAGAGAGGAGAACTTCAAATAATTATGGTTGTACTTTGGGAAAGTAATAGTTACTTATTTTAATACTGTTCTGTTCTCCCATTCTTTCTTTCTTTTTTTTTTTTCCCCTCTCCCTTAAAGTCTGTACCAGTCGTTAAACCATTTCATTTATCACTTGTCAGGTAGAAAGATTAGCTCACTCAGCATCACACTGGTGAGTTTCTGGGTGGAGGCCTGGGCTGGTGTTTATTAACAACCCCTAAAATGTGAACCCTACCCTGGCTGTTGCTCACTGACGCCTGGCAGAAGGCACGAAGGAGGATGAAGTGTTCATTTTTCACATGAACACACCAGTCCAAGTCACTCACAAATGGCCTGCGAAGGGAGCGGACCATTAGGTGACAAAGTTGCTGGTGATACAGAATTATCCGGGAGAGTCTATGGCTGTCTGGAAAAAGCTGCAAAGGATCTCGTGATACTGGGTGATAAAAATAGAGTATGAAATTTTGTATTCATAAATGAAAAGTATTTACTGATGATCAAAACGCAACTCCAGCCATTGACATGGAGCAGTTCGGTACAAATCGGCTGCCAAATCTCAAAGACTTTGAAGTCACTGTGGAGCTCTCAAAAAGCCTCAGCTCCATGCTCGAGAGGAGCAAAAAGGTTAAGAATGTGCTAGCAGGTATTCGGAAAAGAGTAAGACAGAAAATATTATGGCATCACATCTTACGTGTCTTCAAAATGACAGAAATTTCTCACTAATCCATCTCAAAAAGGACAATGTAGCACTCAGACCTCCAGAGAAGCGTGGTGAGGACAACCAGAGGTGTAGAAGAGCTTTGCTATAGGGACAACTTAAGTAGGAACCAACTCTCCACCACGGCAGAACAACAAGAATGGATGAGAAGCATAAAAGATCATGAATGATATAAAAAAGTGAGTTTGGAAGATTAGTCTTATTTTTCCCCAACACAAACAAGCACTGGAATGGTCATGCCATGAGTTTAAGAAAAACAGGAAGTATTTTTTGGACAGCAAACATAACAGAGAGCGGACTCACTGCCACACTGCGATGTGGAAGTATAAACTGGTTCCAAAATACATTAAATTCACAGAAGGTACGCCTACCAAGTGACTGCGAAGCAAAATCACATAATCTTCTGCATACCCGTTGTAGAAAATCCAAGATACCGGCTGCTCCCAAGGTGCACCAGGGCAGAACTCCCACGTACCTGTCCCATTTGTTACACTTCCCCGAGCCGCTGTTCCCGCTGCCTGGCCACTCTCGGAGACAGGACAACAAACCGGACAGCCCCAACCTCGGTTCTCCCCAACAGCGGCGTTTGCCCCTCCCTGTCCCACCACCCCTCACCCAGCACCTCTCTGAAGATGAGTTGGAGTGAGAACAAAGATGTCGACAAAGCTCCTGACAAACCACATCCAAGTATAGATTTTTTTTTAAATTATTTGTAGGTCTTCACCTCTGAAAAAGTTGAATTGGTGGCAAAGTAGGGGACGTAACGCTCCAGATCCCAGAGCACGCTAGCACAAGCCTCAACCCACTACCCAAGAGCTGTTTAGCTGCCAGCGAGGGCTACTGGCAGCGCTCTGAAGGTCTCTCTCTCTCTCCTGCTGCCACCCTGTGAGGGGCTCTGCTGTCCCACAGGGGCTGACAGTGCCTGTCCGTGTTACTTGCTGTAAGGCAGCACACCAAGAAAACGCGTCGAGGCTTTGAACTCCCTCTCACAGCATCTCACCAGCAGCTACCGCAGTTTGCAGGAACGGTTTTGCTTCTCAAAGAGAAGGTCCCCTTTATTCTCCTGAGGCACCTTATCAATAAACGCAGAAAACCTATTACCATTAATGACATCTCATAGGTAATAACGATGAAGACTCTAAACTGAAGACTTCCAGAGAAATAATATTCCTGTTCGGCTAAGTCAAAATACTGTGGGGTGTTTCTTTGGGTGTTTTGTTTTGCGAGGTGACTTACCGAGCAGTCACTCCCAGGAGATCTGTTCCTGTCTTCAGGATCACTCAAGGATGGTTAATACAGACAGCAGCAAAGGCTTTGTTTATACTAGTAAATGAAACAGAGCCAAGGTGTGGACTTAAGCACCAGCCTGTGATCATCCAAGCTTGTTTGTTAGCACACCCACTGCTTTTGGCCTGTGCCAACCAGCTCTTTCCCAGACAGCGCCTGGGCACGTTTTTGGGAAATGCAGGTGCTGTGCCCGGGACTGCTCCCAACAGGCTGTTTGGATGCGATGGCGCTGGTTTGGGGTGCAGAGGGTAGAAAAAGAGTTTGGCTGCGTAGGCCACTTGAAGTCAGAGGTAGCCTGCTTAATGCAACACGACAAACATTGCCAGAGTCAGATTAAACTCCGAGAACTTCTCGGTAGCACAAACCTCTCAGCACTGCAACGAACGCTGGGCAGGGGATGGCCTTGAGGTAGCCAGTTTCAAGTGACAATGACGTGCCTATAAACACAAGGAAATATGGCCAACATGGATGAGCATGAAGTCATCAGCAAGCAGAAAGCGTAGCAGGTGCCAGCGGATTAACCAAAACCACAACGGAGCTCGCAATGAGCTTCCCAGGTCAGGGGAGCAGCCGTAGCTCGACTCTGCGTTCCCTCGCTAATCTCCCCGGCATGAGCATATGAAGCATTTCAGGTCTTTTCTTACTGGGGATTTCTGTGGAGGTTTTCCTCAAAGAAAAAAAGAAACTCCTTTCTTGAAACTGGAACGGCAGAAGGTGCCACCACGTTTTAACGTACATGGACGAAATTCTTCTTTAAGGATCCTCGGTTCAGTTTTAATGACTCCAGACACTTTCAGAATCCAAAGCTGGAGCACAAGGTGCCTTTGTAGTTTAGCAGTTGAGCTTTTACTCCCAGAGTCATTCAGAGCACAAGGCCAGAGCACTGATACTCTCAGTACATGGCTGCCCAGAGAAGCTCTGGCTGCCCCATCCCTGGAGGTGTTCAAGGCCAGGTTGGACGGGGCTTGGAGCAACCTGGGCTGGTGGGAGGTGTCCCTGCCCAGGGCAAGGAGGTGGGACTGGATGAGCTTTAAGGTCCCTTCCAACCCAAACCATTCTGTGATTCTATGCCATTTAACAGATAACAATCATCCAGAAAGCATCAACTAATCTCTCTCAAGTCCCCTCTCTGTTATTTTCTGGCCATAAGAGGGCTCATCCACAAAGCAAAGTCAAACAGCTTAGCTTAAAACACAAGAACTGAGAGCTTACAGAGCTGTCGCCTAAAAGTTCCCAACTGAGACGCATGTATGTAAGTGCTTTCATTTCCTGAGCCTCTGGGTTAAGCTCCTGGCTCACCCCGGCATAATCTGAAAGCCCGAGACAGAGCGCTCTGCCATGGGGCTGGAGCAATGTCCACCGTTTGCTCGCTGCTTCCCTGACAGCCACTGCGGCACCAACGCGGGCAAAGGTGATGCTGAGCATCTGCGAGGAGCTCTCTTGCTAACATAGTCCCAAGGTCTTCTGAAGGTGGCTGTGTAGACAGAGAGTAATAACCAGGAGCGGCTGGCATACAATGCCCGTCTGCCTCTGTAGTCAGCTAAATAATTAATTGCATCCTTTGCGTTGTTTTAAAAGTGAATTGTGCCTGGAGGCTCCTGCATCTCTCCTGCACATCTCCACTGAGGACTCAGAGATGAAGACCTGAATTTCTGCTTTGCTTAACACCTAAATTATACTTTTTTTTAAAGAAAACTGATGATGTGGTACCTTTGGTGCCATGTTTTACAGATCTGACAGTGACCCAATGAATTCAGCCTTGTTCTCCAAAAGCTCCGAAGTCTACGGTATCAGAGTCCCTGGGACACTGGTACCCAGACCCACTTGTCCACTCTCTCCTGAGCTACGAGTGAGGAGCAGGAGCTGAGCGTGAAGCTTTTCATTTCTTCCCCTTCCACACAGCACAAGGCACTGCAGAAGCAGCCATGGCCCTCACGGACCCTCCTGGCCAAAAGACTTGAATCTTGAGGGCAAAAGCTAAAGAGTGCATGAAAATGAAAGATACGTATGGGCAAGCACTTGTCCCTTCTTGTAACATCGCTTGTCAGCATCTTCTAATCTGATCCCAGGCTGCAAAGGCTTGCAGCTCAGCTTGGAAATTACTGGGTACCATTACAGTGATATTATAAAGCAAGGAACAAAATAATTTGTTAGTGTCGCTAAAAGACAGGGCTCTGCCCTCGGGTGGGGAGGCACACGGGGACAGTCCCCAGCGCCAGGCCATTTTTAGCAAAAGTAATCACAAATACAATTAACTTCTTAGCTGACTTGGCTACAAAGAGGGAAAGGCTCCATACGATAAGCAGCGCTCACTATTACTCTGCTGTGGGATTTAGTTCTTCTAGAAGTAATGCAGTGCGCTTTGCCGGCATCTAACAGCAAACCACGTAACATGACAACGTAGAGTCAAGGTACGTGTAAATTCACTGGGTTTGGTTCGTGGCTTTTCTACTTCCCAGGGCTGTCCTTTGTTGCACAGCTCCGATATTTTCAAAGTGTTTTATATTTGGATTTAGTAATTGCTAACACAGAGTCTAAGGCTAGAAACCATAACGGACACTTTACAACCTGGGCACTGGCTGGGTGCCGCTACCCCACCAGCCTCCCGTTTTTCAAACACGTCAGTCTCCCAGAAGACCTGTTTAACGAGAAACCACCCCCCTACCCTGGAAAGCCCCGCTTTATTTGCTGCCCAGCCTCCCGCATCCCCCTGTATAGATTCTTTTTGGAAGGCTGACCAGGGAATATTTACCTGCTATTGAATCAACAGAGTTCAGCCACATGCAGACATTTCATTCTGTTACCTAAATGTTGTCGAACTCTCAGAACTGTGTCAAACCAGAAGTGATTTGCACTGGGGTATTAAAAGGTACGCCCAGGCCTGAGCACCTAGTTGAGAGCAGGGCCACGCAGCAGGCTCACTGGGGCTGAGACTTCTTTTCCAAGCAGCAGCTAAGCAAGTACCAAACTATGAAAAAGTTTGGAAACTCAAAGAAAGAGAACCTTAATTCGACCCAGTGTTCTTGCTGCATCTCCCACAGGAGGAAAAAGTCCCCCACATCTTCAGTTCTAACCGCAAGCAGGGAAGAAGCAACAGCTACCGGAACGTTGTTTCTCCCTTCTGGAGAAGACCCTGCATTACTCTCACCGACTGTGTGCCTAGAGAGGCCGATGCGTGTGCTGGGAGGAGGGGGGAGTCCTGAGAGCGGCATGTTTGCAGGTGGGAGGCAAAAGGAACAGGCAGTGTGAGGACCAGGACGCAGCTCTCGCTGTCGTGCCTTGCTCCACGGCCCCGCACGCCTGCTCTGCTACCCTGGCTCCACTGCGCCCTGCGCGAGAGTAAGAGCAAAAGGAGGGCTGTCGTGGGTTTGGGGGACAGCACTGGTTTGGTTTTGTGTTTACCTGTACACCACCACAGGGATCCTCTTCCACGACCTAAACGAAGCCACGTTCTCTAGCTCCTTATCGGTGATCCAGACAGGGACCAGCAGCTTCTGGGGATAACTGGAACAAAGCCTATAGAAAAGAAAGCACGAAGGCAAGATGAGGACTCGGCAATCAAAAATCTGCCCCAGAGAAGCTGTGCAGAGAGAAGGCAGGAGCAGCTCACGTTTCCCCAAACTCAGCATGCAGGACTTGCACTCTTCCTCTTTGTATCTCTCTCGGTACAGTCTCAACATGGGAAGAGTGACCCAAAAAACACTGTCAGGAATGAGCTGAGAGAAGACAACCTCCTTTCACCTCGGGCCTCACCTCCAGGCTCGTGCTAAGTACCCCAGTACTTCCCAAGGGTGCCTTTGGAACATCCTCTGGATTTAAGAATTCATGAGGGTTTAGGGGAACGGGCATTAATATATGTGGGGTTTGGGGTTTTCTTGCAGCACTTGCAAACCCAGAAACACACAGAGCTTCTGGTACATGATGATCTGCACTTTCTGCCTTGCAGCAAACAGGTCACCGCTGGTAAACTTTACACATTTCTCTGCACGGGAAGACATAACTCTGCTCAGAAAGATGGCAATGGTGATTTGGTGTATGCTATGACATGCGGGAGATCTAAAAGAATATCTTGTTTGGTGGGGTGCCAGAAATCACATTCCTGATTGCACATCTGAACACACAGGCAGCAGCGAGAGGAATGTGACGGGCAAGTCCCTACCAATCCGGTCCCCCGGGGAAGGAGCTCGCAGCCTGCGGAGCTCATAGCAGGGGGAACCCCACTCTTCAACGGGCAGAGCTGCAGCACCAAAGGACGCCCACATCACTATAAACCTGAAGTGTAAAGCAGTTCGGCTGAAATGGAAATTTGGTTGGTGGGGAGTGGAGGAGTGGGAAGAACCAAGAAGACTCTGAATGCTTAAGTCCCCCCCAAAAATTGTTAAAAACCCAACTGCAAGTCCATTAACAGCAGGGCAAGAGGGGAGCCGAGGGAAAGGGGGAGAGCCAAACAGCGTGCTGGGGAGAAGGGGAGAGAGCAATACGAGTAAAATGAAGAACAGGTAAAAATCCAGGAGTGCAGTGCCGTCCTGGTTACTGCAGCTACTGCCCTGCCCCTGCCGCTCGCTCGCTCGAAGGCTGCGGGGACAAAGCCCTGCCTGGACAAAGCCCTGCCTGGCCGCTGGACCAGCTGGGCTCCAGCAGCCCAGGCAGACAAAGCCCTACACGACAAGGAACATCAAAGGGCAGCTCTAGCTCCGGGCTATAACCCACGTCATTTAGAAGGAATGTTTCAGGGCAGATGGGATGCAAACTGAGGGGGGTGAAACTATCCAGCCGGTGAGCTCCAGAGGGTGGCCTGGTGTTCCCCAGAGCCCAGGCTGTCCCTGCTGATGGCAACAGGCAGGATACAGCGCTTAGTGTTGTTTAGTTTGTGATGCTGGTGAGGAACTGCCTGCCACCTTAGAAGATGGCACTTCACACAGTGTCTAGACAGCTTCTCAGAAAGCCCCAGGCACAACGCAAGGCTGGTCTCTGGGATAAAAACAACAGGGTGAGGAAGAGGAATCCAGGAAGCAAAATTAAAGCTGTCAGGTAAGAAGCTGAAGACCAGCACGTCTGTGGTAGGATGTCTAGGCTTGGACATCTCTGAAATGCCTCAGATTCCATGTGTAAAGTTGGTCAGGAAATCAGAGAAGCATTGAAGTGTGACTGCGAATAAAGGTATGTGGAAGAGGGTTAGCACCTGTTAAAAGATCTGGAGGAACTTTTGGAATAGCTGAGTCTACACAAGAAGAACTGGCTTCATCAAAATGAAAAAAATCAGTTCTCTGGCACTTCAGATGAAACATTACAGGAGATGTCTTGAACTAAAAATTGGGGAGAGTCAGTAGAGGAGAGGTTCAAGAGCGTATCTTCTAAGAGTTAAGACACTAAAACTCTGTAACCTTAGGAAAACAATACGACAGAATTCAATAAATTCAGGTAGGAAACAGGACAGCCTCAAAAAGTTAAGCCAGATTTAAGCAGGGCGCGTAAAAACGGGCAATGGGGTCAAGACAAACAGACCTGTGCTTCTAGGCTAGAATTCCAAAAAATCAAGTAGAACTGAACAGGATAAATGAGTATGTTGGCTTAACAGCACCTTATAAACTGGATACAAGGAAGATTATTAATGGTACCCTAAATTTCAGAGTACAAGCTCTGTTCACTAGCTCCTGTCTTCCTACAAAGTGTGGTATCTTCCAGGAAAACGCAAAGGTAAAAGTGTGAGGCTACGAGTTACCAGCACCCACAAGCAATGCAGAACGTGCATGGACTCAAATCCCTAGCCTAAAGAGAAACCGGAGAGCATTGAGGCCACACTACCAACCACTGGGGCGACAGTAACAACATCCACGAGAGGCTGGAAGAGATTCAGAAAGGCTGCGAGGGCAGAAATCGCCATGGGAGAATTGTGTCGCTTCCACCTAAAACGTAGAAGCGCCACGATAACGCATGAGACAAAGGTGACTTTTTTAGACACGATCAGCTGCTTCTTGGTGCTATCAGCCAAATAACACAAAAGTACGTGACTCTTCCTCTGGCCCTAAGCTGCTCCAAAACACAGTAACTGCAAAATCCCTTTGTTACAATATTCATCACACAGAGTTCAACAGTATTTTTAGAGGGGACAAAGCCTCCCACGCCAGTAACAACCAGTTTCAGAAAGGAGGGGGAGCTTGCAGATGATGCGATGGTTGCTTAAACATGCTATTCAACGGGAATATAAAATGCATCAAAAAGATCAGAAAGAGCTGGCAGAGTTAAACACCGAAAAGAAGGATTTTAGAAATAAAAGGACATCCTTCAAAAGAGGGGACATGTTTCCAAAGGACGTGAGAGGACCAAAATGTGCACCTGAATTAAGAAACGGTAAAAAGGAGACATGTGGTGCAGTTTGAGAAACGACCTGTAAAGATCAAAACTCTGAAGACCTTTTTCGAACATCTGGGAGGTATCAGCCTGCTCCCGAGGTTGAAGGTCTGGAGAGGATCAGCAAGATCACAGGAGAAAATCAAAACTATTTGCATGGGTGTTCAGCAGAAGAGCCCGCAGAGAAGTCGCCAGCCCTGACCCTGTGTCACAAGGGACAAAGCGCAAGAGGGGACGAACGTGGAAGCTTCTGCAGGGGAAGTTTGAGAACAATCTGCTAGGAACAAGGAGTAACTCATCACCGGGACTAGATAATGCTCACCATTTCTACAGCCACCCAGATGCGCTCCAGGTGAATGATTAACGGAGATGCGTAAGCTATTGCTTACATTGGCTTGGGTGCCGGAGGAATGAAAGGTGGCAAACACGCTATCAGCTTTGTAAAAAGGTCTCTGGGGCGAACGTGGGAAACCACTGGAGTCTGACTTCTGTACAAAGCACCGGACTGTCGCAGTTGGTGTGGGGGTAAATACGGTGCACTTGGGAAGAGTCAACATGGCTTTTGGGGAGGGAGGTGGCACCTCACGTACGTAGAGTTTGCTGGAAACATCACTGAACGAGCAGACACAGCTCCCACAGCCGACAGTTGATTTGGATTTTCAGAAGGGTTTTTATGAAATTTTTAAGTGTGTGTTTTTTAACAGGTGGCTCACCAAAGACTTGAAGGAGGCTCCTCCTCAAGTAACTCTTGAAAAAAAATAAGGAATAGTATAGAATTTCAACGGTCATTTTTCACAATGAAGGGAGTTCTAAGGGGACCCAGGCTTGTCCCTGCGCGGTGCAGTAGGATCACGTGCCACGTGGAAGAGAGACCAACAGCGAAGCAACGCGTGTCATGGAGGAGTGGCCTGAAACACCCCCGGGACCACACTGACCCAGAACACAGGATGAGGTGTTTTTGAAACCGTGAGGTTTGATCCTGGAAAAAGGTGGCTGTAACACCACAAACGCGTCCATCGGCACGAGCCACACGGACGGACAAGGACCCACGAAGCCTCTTCTTACCACAAGTCCAGCGAGAGAGATCTTCCTTGGCAGAACGCAAAGCCACACGCTTTATCACTAACGGTCCTTGCAGACTTATTGCTTACACATTCACACAGCAAATACAAGCAAGAACACTAATTATCACTTTTCCAATAAAAGCGAAGGATAGTATTAAAATTTCTAGGGAACTGTAAAAAAAAGAAAACCAAGACAAAATATGAACGAAGAGCAGTCACAGAAATAAGTTGGAAACATCAGCTGTCTACACCAGTGACACAGAACTCCAGACAGCTTTTTCCTCAAAGTCAAAAATAAATAAAACCACAGTGGCAAAAAGATCAAAGCTGGAAACAAACATCAACAACCGAGAGAAAGGTGACTGGGTTTTTTTTTTCCTTTTTGAAGGAACCACACGTGCACGGAACCCAGCAGCACCAAGGCCGATATGAAACAACTCCTCTCTCGGGCAGCATGGGGGCACCAGATGGGAACGCCAGGACGCGGCCATTTCTCTGGATCACCAAAGCTGCGAGAGCCACGGAGAGATCATGGAATAATTTTATTATCACTGGATGCTGAAATAGTAGACTTTTATCAAGACCGAAGGAGTGGTTATTATATGCTTGTATTGCTCTAATTTTATGATGGCTGTCGCCAGGAAGAAGATAATAATTTCCAGATAAGGACATCTCGGAACAGACTTGAAAGACAACGAACAAAGCCATTACCTTGGAGTATCCCGTCTCTAACAACACAGTTTTGCCAATGCTGGGAAATAAAAGATAAAAGGACTATAAACGGTTAAAAAGTAACCTGATTCCTGTGAATAGAGGCAGGTGGCAATGATCAAAAGCCAAGGCAGGATTTAAAGACACACTCCCCCGAAGCAGCAAGAGAGAACTGGTTTCTGAGTTGCACAAGCAAATTACACCACCCTTAAGATCTCGGGATGTCTGCAGGAAGCTGAGACCTGCCAGGATCCCCAGGTAGGAACTCAGCAGATGGAGGAAAGCAAAACCAGGCCTGCATCCAGCTCGCTGAGGTTTCTTTCAAGTTCTTTCTTCCCTGGTTTGGTTGGAAATAAAACATCTGTCTTTAGAGAAGTTAGCTAATTGCTGTGTATTACAGGCCAGGAAGCGAACCACAGATGGTCAATCTAAGTTGAACTTTCTGAAATAGTCAGAGGGAACCACATCCCAAAATCTAGCAGCAGGAGAAAGCCTGACTGCTCTCAAAGACACGCGGAGACTACCGAGGGCAGAGACCTACAGGTTGTGCACTCCAAAACCGAGTAGTTCAAGAAAACAGTTTTTATTCGACATCCTTGGAGAAACTGAGTAAATGCCATCAAAGTCACATTAACAGTCCAAAAGTAATGATGCGGTCACTATAGCCAAGTAAAAACTGTAAATCAACCCCCAAATCTAGTGCTTGCTGCCTGGGTTCCCGAGGAAGAGAGAGGAGAACAGGCAGAAATCTGCAGAACTCCAGAGGGATTTCCCCAGGCTTCTCTGCAAGAAACCGGTGACCTGGAACTGTTCAATATATAGGTGATGGGGATGCCTTCACTGGCTGAGGCATAGAGACTGAGGGATACCGGTCGTTTGAAGGAAAGGATTATAGGGAATGCAGAAATGAATACATCTGTCAAAGCTTAATAAAATCCTGTTGGCTTAATGCCACCTGCTGCAAAGAATGCAGCAGCGCTTCTCCAAGAGCTCCTGTGGTGTTCTCCAGGAGTAGAAGACAGGGTGGAATCATGGACGTGCTGGTGGGAAAGACCTTCTAGAGATCTCCGCTCCAACCCCTCGCTCACAGGGGAGCGCCTCCAACACTAGGTCATCCAAGACTTGCACTATGATGATGGAGAACCCTCACCCCTCTGGGGATCTGTCCCAGCACACCACCCCCCTCCTGGGGAATGCTTTTTTTCCCCCTCCCATGCCCAGTCTGAACCTCCCAAGCTGCAACTTGTGGCCGTTGCCTCTTGTTCAGTCATTTGCCGCTGGCAGAAGAGTTTCCCTCCATCAGCTTTGTATCTGCCCTTCCAGCAGCTGTAGCTGCAGATCATCCTTTTCCTCTTCCGTACCAGAGCGGACAAGCCTCGCTCACTGCCCAGACTTCCGAGCATCCTGACAGCCCTCCACCAGCTCGCTCCCAGTTTCTCAGCAGAGCCGAATAGCTGCCCGACTTTATGAAAACTTTGTATTTTTCATTTTAAACAGCACAAGCATTTTAGAGAGAACGACTGACCAGAAAGGTAACCCTATGATGGACAGTTCCTCCGAGACTCCAGAACGTCTTCAAGGATGAATTATGGCCGCCCCATTATAAACTACCTGAGTCAGTGTTTACAGTTGCTGCTAGCTCTGATGTTTGGGCTGTATTCCTTCTTCTATTCCACGATGTGAAAGGCAGAAAGAAAGGGGATCTGGCTCATATGCTGATCTGCCTGAGGGTTATCAAGGCCAGGAAGGGGGATTAGCTGGAGTCTGACTCATCCAGTGCTCTGCACGGGGATCGCAAAGGGAAGCAGGTAAGGAAAGAGGAGAGTGGGGAGAGCCGGGTGGTGACACACTCACTTGTAATTGTTGTTGATGTCAGAGACACGCCAGACGTTCTGCAAGTCAAAGCCCATCCTCACCAGCTCCATCTCAAATCGGTATCTCACATGGTCTCCTGGAAGAGCAGAGCACAGGGTATTTACTGACAAAATCTAAACACGTTAGTGGCAGCTCCACCACAACCATCATAGGCTGGAGAGAAACTGCAGGAGAGCTGGGTGGCAGGGATCTGGCTTCAGAAGCCAAAAAGACTTGTCCCTCACGGGGGTCCCTCTGCTTATTTTGTCAAGCCAGACCTCTGTCTCAGGGCACAGAGAAGCATGGAAACAGCCTTCTCGCGTCAACGTGGGAGTGTGTGTGTGGGGGTGAGTGTTGATTTAATCCACTTTCGCCCTTCTGACAGAGATGGCTTCCAAAGTGGATGTCAGGAGCCCCAGGGCAGAGGAGTACTGAGCCCCCACCCCAGGCAGCTCCTTCTTCCAGACTGCGCGCGCAGAGGCTGACTCAGGGTTTGCTCTCTTATGTTTTAGCCTTGCCTTACAAATCCTGGATGTCTTTGTTGCTTGAGTATCAAATGTTGTTAATCAACAAATACTACAAAGCTCTTTCCCTCATTCATATCCTGCAGCAACAATTTCCACAGATAAGTTTGTTTATACTACGGAATAATACTTCCTCTAAAGGAGAGACAGCAAATATCTCCTCATTGCTGGTGTTTGGGACAGGGTAAGAACATGTAGGTTACCTTTTCTCTATCAGTTTCTTTTTGGTACCTGTTTCAGCTACACTATTCAACCCCAGTCCTCCATCCCAACCTGTGTATGGACATTTCATTCAGGCTACTGCTTCTCTCCTCTAACGCCAGCGCATTTTTAAGTCTAAAGACAGGTTTGTCACTCATTTTAATCCCCTTTTATTCATGCTGGAGCTGTTTGAAGACAAAGCAACCACAAGTGAACTTTGTGTTCCCAGAGAAGGGAAACTCCCGGTCCACACGAGGGCACCATCACAGCTCTGGTTTTCTCCTTCTGGATTCAAAAATTTTATTTGTGCCTGTGTAAGCCTGAGCCAGACATCCCCCCAGATCTGATCACCACAATGTCATGGCATTTCTAGGTGGTGGAGAAGAGATGCAGATGGACTCATATTAATTATGCCGCCTCAAAGCTGATGATGTATACCATGCAGGGACAAGACTGCTTGAGCTCCCTGTTATCATGATGAGAATACTAAAGTATGTTTCCTTCACTCACAAGGAGAAAGGGAAATGCTGCTTATGTGTTGCTGGCTCAGAATGTTCCTTCTTGAGCTTATTACTATTATTCCTTTTACTGTGCTTGTTATCCAGCCACATCTGGGATCAGCTGGGTCTCTAGGCCACGTACAGGACGTCCCTCAGCAAGATGAACTCAGGCTACGGCCACAGCAGAGCTTAAGACATAGCCAGAGATCAGTTTATGAACAACAGTTCTAACTGCATTGCAGTGCTTCTGGACAGAGAGCAGGAAGGGGACCTCAGGGCCAGGAGCTCACCTGGACGGCAGAGATGCGCATGTTGATCCTCCTCATCAACACAGACTCCTAAGCACCACGCATGGTAGGCAAATGCAAAGAGGTCCTCAGGCTTCGCAGGGCGGGCAATGGCTCGAGTCAGCCTCTTCAGCCACTCCTGGCACTGCTTAAAGGTGGAAAAATGGCACCTGCAAACCCAAATGCAAATCATTCTCAGTGGGTACGTTCATACAGCCAAGACGCGCAGATCGGGAGCTCTGCTCCACTTAACCAGGAAAAGGAACAAAGCCCCAGGTCTCAGTAACCCTGGCCATAAACAGCTCAATTCCAACGGCAGCACAGAGGGAGAGATCAGAGCTCATCACAGCAACTGGCCTGCAGCGGCATCTACAATATAGCAATAAAACGGATACCTGATCACTTTGGAGTCCTTGCAGACAATGTGAAGTTGGAACATATCCCGACACTCCACGCTTTCCATCATCCTCAAAGGCACCTGCGAGGGACAGATGTAGGGCATGACAAGACATACCACATCCCATAGCAGACATAGCAGCCTTGCCCACAGGCCCATCACGCGCAGTCACGGCTCTATCAACAATCGTGAGCTTCTGCTTCACACTACAAACCCACTCTGAGGTTTATGAAGCTTCATGACTCAGCACAGAACCTCTTTCAACAATTACTATTCTGATTTCTATTCTGTTCCTGGGTAGTCTTCCCACCTGGGGCCAGTTACTGACTAAATCGCATCCAGACAAGCGCAGGTAACTGAGCCAAACAAAAGCTGCAATAAAAGATGGCAAGTGAAGACAGTGAGAGAAAGCCGCAGGCTCCCACTGTCTGACTGTCAGTTCCCGGTTTCCAGGCAGAAGTCTCATTAACACTGGCCTGCAAGAGACCTTAACAGTCTTAAAACTGCCAAATTTCATGCTTGAATTTTAAGAGAATAGCAAAGGAAAGACCTAATTATCATCCAAAAGAAAACTCTATCCACACCCCAAAAGGCAGCAGCAAAACAGCAACAGCATGACCAGCAGTAACTACAGACAGCATCAGGCTTGGCATCCTTGAAGAGGCACAGCTCCCGCACCACGGACCAGAGAAATGGCTTACACGCCCCCAAATACCGCGAGAGCTTAGGTTCAGGCAGCAGGAACAGACAGATCCAGACTTACATTGATCACAGAATCCTTGAATTTGATATGAAGCCGGTAGTTGGAGATGGCGATCACAGCATCATTTGCATGGCCAAGATACTCCACTCCCTCACCCTGCAACACAGTGAACGGGACCTGGAAGGGAGACAAAACTAATTCAGGACACACGCAGAGTACTTTGTGCACCACAAATGCCAAGAGCCACTCTTCCCACTGCCTCCACAACGCATCTCCTGCAGGACATCATGCACAGCAACGTGCTCTTCGTGCACTGAGCGGGCAGCAACACCAAACAGCACTGGTACCCACTGCCCAGCCCCACACGATGGATCTTCTTCCAGGGATGCCTCAGGAGCCACTGGGCACCTCCTGATGGACAATTACTTGCGGAGGAGAGGTGACCTCAAACACCATGTACACCAGCTGTGGGCATCTGTCCACAAGGGTGCTGCACGGGGGCAGAAGGCTTTACGGTCCCTGCTTTGTAGAGAGGGTGAACACAGCCCTGGTGCAAGTGGTGTGACGAAGGACACAACCTCAGGCACCGCTCAGACACGAGTTGGGGAGTGCTCTGCACAGCTCCAGGCAGAGCCCGATACGATCGCAGCCCTCTGCCCCAAGAGAGGGTGTCACATACGTGATGCTGCTGCAGCATTTGAACGAAGGGGGCTCTTAGCAGCACTACGAGACTCTCCGGTACCAATCCAGGTAAGTAAACGGATCAAAGTTTTGCCCAATTTCTGCCAACAAAGCTCTGAGGCAATCTCTGTGTATAGTTATTTGTACAACTGAGGAAACTTCTTAAAGTTACCTCCATTACAATATTTTGTTTAAAAAAATCCAGATAATCAAGTACCTTTCTGGTTTGCCCTATCCGCCTGGACATGCCGTAGCTATTTTTAAAACAGAGGATCCTGGCAGCTGGCCAGGTGTGACTTTTCTTTTCTTATATTAAAAAAAAAGAAACAAGGCAGAACAGCCTAAAATTCACCAGGCCCCTTTTTCCTTAGCTAAGTAGGCTCCTCATTGTTCCCTGAATGCCACCTACACCAGGTGATGTTGGTAACCAATTATGCAAAAAAAATGTCACGAAGATTTATTATTTCAGCCAGAGCCCTTCACTTGCCAGACAGGGCATCTGATGAAACCGATTCGTTACACTGTAATTAGTACAAGTCATGCCGCCTTGTCTTTATCACTAAGTTCTTTCTACGGTTTGGGTATACACTGCCTAAAAACTGAATTTCCTGGATTTCAGACTTCATGTGCAAGTGACAATTGTACTAACCACTTCTCCCTTCTTAAGTTACTTGTACAAAAATAAAACCTTAGACTGGCACCTGTCTGAAAACCCTTTAAAAATGTTAATTATTTGACATCAAGAGAATATACTTTCTTTATTTCTGCAGTTTATTTATGCATGCTTGCCAGAGCTGTTTTTAGTTGGCATGTGTTCCTTCTGCTTACGTGGCTCTTTCACACAGCAACAGAAGGGAGACAGATTAGAAATGGGATGGTAAAACCGCAAGAACTGACAGAGGGAAATCCTGGAATAAACTGACAGGTGCCTGAATACAGCTTCTTATCAAGCCCATGGCGTCCTTTTAGACTTTGCTTTGCATTAAGAGAAGAACAATCTACTGAATGCAAATCACCCTTTGGGAGGGGTGAACTTTGCGGTCCTCCACGCAGAAGACTAAAGCAGATTCTGCTCTTCTCCAGGTGGTCTCAGCTCAGAGTCATCTCAGCGGCTTCACCTCCCGAAGGCCGCAGACCCCGTGCACCTCCTCAACCCGCCTCTGCCCCTTCAACTCAATCCTCCTGCAGCCACGTTTCACTCCCTGCTTTTATCAGCACCGTTTACTGAGATGATGCCGATCAGAGCAAACTCAAATGCTGCAGCAGCAGTGAGAACACACAACGCGAGCTCGGCTCCAGCCGTAGGAGGATGATGAGCACTTGGGACAAGGTGGCAGCGGACTACGTTAAAGGAAGCAACGAACACCCGGAGGCTTTGGCTTCCACCGTTGAGAATAGCGCCCTTGCTGCACAGCAGCAGCAGCACCCGGGTCTCTTTCAAGGGCCTTTTGCAGCAGGAGGCTGGCACCATATGGAGGTTTCTCTTTCCAACGGCTCTGCAGCCGGAAAATGCCAGGAGCAATGTGTATTAGGGCCAGATCGGCCACTGCAATTCCCGCTATGGCTACACAGAGCCCAGCCCAGCCCCGATGTTCCACCTGTCCCAGGCAGCGTCTACCTGCTGCAGAGAGCTCCGCAGGCAGCGTGACAAACTCTCACTGCCGGCACAGGGGGAGGACAGGGAATACCCAGGACGGCTCTGTATTGCATCATGCTCCCGCCGTATTTCCCAGCGGCAGATGCGATGCTGTACAAGTCGCAGCGTCTTGGCAGGGCTGGGAAGGCAGGGCCGGGGCGTACAGAACTGCCGTCAGCAGCCTCCACGCACGCGGAAGGACTCGCCGGTCCGAATGTGACCTACAGCACAGCACCGGCAAGCCTGCGGCCTCCAGAACACCTCCCGGGCTGGAGAGCTGCTCTCAGGTTTCACACTGCCAGAGTCGAGGCTGCCGCATCCCCACGCAGACGGTTTCGGTTTGCTTACTTCCTTACCTGCAATGACTCTTCCTCCTTTACAAGCTCTTTCGGGGGGAACAAGTCCTTGGCCTGGATATACTCCAAACTGGGAGGGCCTTCCTCACCCTGCATTGCAAACAAAACAGACATTCAGACAGTGTTTTGTATGAAAAGGCAAAAATCGAGGCTGCTGGATACTCTCGGCACCCCGATACCATGGGGATCCCCTGGACCTGTGCATGGGAACGCCTCTGGACCACACTCTCTGCATTGCAGGACCCCCGCGGTTCCTCCTGCTGTTGCAGAACACCCACCGCTCAGCGGCAGACTGAAGCGGGTCTCCAAGTCCTGTCCCTTCCAGCTGCGTGGTATTTGGAAAGCCAAGCAGATACACCTTGACCACGCATAGGATCTCAAACCAGCGTGACAGCAATTTGTCCTGTCAAAGGTTACCCCATTACCTTCACGATGGCACCTCAGCAGAAACACCGTAACACAAAGGGTTTCCATCTACAGTTCGGCTTCGACCTACTCTTCCTCCTCTTATATTCACAAGGACTGCCTCCTTTTGGTTCATTTTCACTCTTAGCCCAAAGAAATCTGGGAAGAGCCCGAAGCTTTTTGAGGAGAATACGCAAGTATGAAACATAACCCTATAACAACTGCATCCAAGTGCACCCAACATGTGCTACTGACTGGTGACAGCACCCAAGCAGGGCATTTGTCCTCAGAGCAGCTGAATGCCCCTGACCTGCTCAGATGGACACCCTGGGAAGCCCACGGAGGCCTCAGAGAAGTGGTCTGAGAGGAGACATGGAGCCTGGACACGCTATCCTTGGATAAGCGGAGAGAGCGTCTCAGTTTGGGACCTGTGAATCTTCAGTCACACGTGAAAATCTCGGTCCTCATTTTCGCCAACCCTCAGCCCACACTGCCAAATCACCGTCTCGCTGCACGAATGAGCAGCATCCAGACACTCTGCTGGGGACGCTCACCTGCTGGGAGCCCAGGACGGTGTTAATTCTACGGGTATTTGCTGTGGGAATGTATTCCTCAGGATGCCTCTTGCTCTCTAACTATAGCTCCTCTAGGCTCCAGCATTTATTAGGAAATACTCTGTTCTGTATGCATTAAATAATATTTTAAAATGAAATATCTTTCTGGTTAAGCCACCGAAGCCAGAACCCGGAATTTCAACCTGAAGAAACGGGAACCCAACCCTTTCGGCTCAGTTATACAGTTATATTTAAAGTGATGCTGAATCCCCGTACATCGCTGACAGTCGCTCAAGCCTCGGCACCCCCAGGTACCCGGAGCGCTCCCCAGACCTCAGACGAGGGGGGGCAGCCCCCGCGCAGCCCATCTCCTCCCCGGGCACAGAGGTACCTGCGCACACACTGCCCGGAGCGAGCAAAGAACTTGGCATCAGCCCCAGCCGGGGGCAACGGCGCTGCCCCTCCTCACCCGCTCACCAGGTCCCTGCGTGAGGCTGCGAGGGACGCGGGGCACAGCACCTGCTCCGGCAGCCACTGCTCACTGGAGACCACGGGGGGCTCGGGGGGGCCTCTCCCGCCAGCGGCTCGCTCCGATGCCGAGGCGCTAGCCCAGGAGAACACAAAGGAGAGGTGCGTGCCGGTGCAGCGGGCAGGGAGCAGAGACTCCCTCCTCTCCCATCACCACTTCGCAGCTTGCAAAGAAATCCCAGTGAGCAGCAGGAACTGGAACAGGGCAGCCCGAGCTCTCCACCGGCCTGGGTGCCCTTGAGCTCCTCCTCGCCTGCAGCACGGGTTGAGCATCTCCTCCTGCCATGGCCCCGTCCCGGGGTATCAGCAGGGCGGGGGGCTCAGGACCCCGCTCTCTTCGCAAGCCAGCCATCTCCTGAAGCCCTCAGAGCCCGTTTGGCCACGGGTCCTTCTGGAGGGGGGGGGGCTTTCTGCAGGAAGGGGCATCAGATCTGCCTCTGAGCAAGGAAACTCCTTCCCCAAAAGGTATAAAAGATGCAGAGCTCAGGACCCCCTCCCACCACACCACCATCCCAGCAGCATCAGCCCAGGAGGGGGTCTTGCACACCCCTGCCTTGCCCGCCGCAGCCATGGCGGGAGCGCAGGGCTCCCCTGGGGCTGCCTGCTCTCACACGGTAATTTTCCAGCTCCAGGCAAGGACCGGCCGGAGCCTGCGTGGCACGGCACGCTCGCCGGGGCCTTCCGGCCGACTCAACCCGCTGTGCCCTTGGGCCCGGGCAGGGCAGCAGCACAGCACCGCCGGGGGCCACGGCATCCTCCGGCGGCACGTGGGAGGGAGGGAGGAAGGGAGGGAGGAGAAGGGGATCCCCCTTTGCAGGGGGGCTGCGCGCCAGGCCGGGCAGATCCAGGGCAGGAGGATCCGCACGCAGCCCCGGCCTCAAGGACAGGCCTGATCTGGGGCGGCCGACTCAGCACGGGAGCCGGAGAGAGCAGCTGGCTCACACGGAGGAGAGGAGGGGGGGAAAAACAAGCAGCACTTACAAAGCAGTTGAGCATGGAGCAGGAGACGCGGCCTGGCAGACTCATGTTCATTTCCCGAGGCGGCAGCAGGGCCGGGCAGGCGCAAGCAGCATCTCCTTCCTCCGGTCCTCTGCTGCTGCTGCCGGCAGCGGCTCCAAAACCCTTGCACTGGGATTGTGGCAGCCTCCCCGCTCTGCCGCCAAGGGCAGGAGCATCCCTGCCGCCGGTGGCCCCAGCAGGTGCCCGCCACCGCGGCCACCGCCACCACCACCGCCGGCTGCCGCTGACAATGGAGGGAGGGCGGGCGGAGGACGGCCAGACTCCACCTACCTCCCAAGGCCGCCGAGCACGGCTCTGCCATCTAAGTGTCTCCCTGACAGGCGAGACAGAAAATGGAGAGACCGATGGAGGGATCACCCCTCCCCATAGGCAGAGCCGGCACTCTGCCCATGGGCGGACGCCAGCGACGCATCCCCTTCCTCGCCGAGTCGCCGAGCCGCGCTCCGAGTCGCCGCCGGCACCTGCCTTGTGCTGCACTGATGGCGCGTGTGGGAGCGCCAGGAACAATAGCGGCGAGGAGGCTCCGCACCCCGCCACCGAGCCCTCCATCCCGGCACCGAGCCCTCCGCCCCGGCGGATGCTTCCCGATGCCCAGCCGGGAGCATCCTGCTGCCAACCTTTGCTGGCGGTCCTCCGGTGGCCCGCGGTCCTCTCTGCCTGGTCAGGGAGGGGAGGACAAAGGGGCTGCCCTGCTGCTTTCTCGCTGCCGAATACTCCTGAGCCTTTGAGTCCTCCTTCCCAGGGGCTCCCGTGTGTGCAGGGAGTAGCTGGGTGTCTCCGGCTCCCACCAGCACCCGCGTGCCGCAGCTCGGTCCCCGTCCCCTCGCCGACCGCCTGGACGGTTAGCTCCCGCGGGAAGTTTCACCGACTCGGGTTCAGCACTGCTTGCAGACACGGGGGAAACGCCTCGGGTGTGGGAAACACTGCAGGGTTGAACACCCGGTTCCCTGCCCTGCTCCCCCAGGAGCTGATTTTTTACTACCTGTCGGTCATCATAGCCCATGAGCAAACAGCAAGGTGCCCCGGTCACAGCCTGGCCCAGCAGCCACAGGACAGCAGCCTCCTGGGCAATGCCATCTCCGTTTCCATCACCAGCTGCCCCTCTGCCTCTCCACCTCCCACCACTGAGCCAGAGGAAAAATCTCTTTCTTAAAATGCAAAATTAAACCCCGGCCCTTCATTAATCCTCCAAGACCCAGCTGTTTCACTCAAGTCATACCAGCTTTTTTGCTCCTGGACCATCAAAACAGAGCACAGCCTGCAGCCATTAAGCTCCTCTTAGATGTGGTTGCCCCAAAGCCACCAGAGACAGCTCTGCCTAGCAAAACCAACAGCATCTCAAGAGGTTTTCCTCAAGTCAGATAAAAGACTTGGGCATTTCTCTGCAAAAAATCATTAAGGGTTAGATTATTCTGAGCTGTTTCGACCAAAAGACAGCTTTGCAGCACCCAGACCCGCTGCCCGCTGTCATGGCAGGGCAGCAGTGCCCAGGCAAAAAGCCGTTCAGTGAACTCCCTTGCTGAGAAACCAAACCCACAGACGACCCCACGGTCACACGGGCTTCAGGATAAAAGCCCTGGAAGAAAACGCGACCATGCCTGAAGATGAGCCACGAAATCCCATCACCACCTCGGCTCCGTCCCGCTCCGCCGTTTACGTGGTGCACGGTGGGTGAATGTCAGGCGTTGCCCAGCCTTGGGGGCACCCAACTCCAGCGGGCACCCATGAACCAAAACACATTTGCATTACCTACAAAATCAACCCAAAGAGAACAGCGGGTTACAGACAAGGTTACGGATTTGTCTTGGCCAAATCGGAGCAGCAGGAGAGGTGCCCCGCTGCCCGCAGGTTCTCCTCTGGGGTGAATGCCAGAGGTCTGCTGAGATACCAAAGCAGCAAAAGGTCAAAGGAACCTTTTATACTCGAAATAAAGTGTAGCTATAAAAACTGTAAGACCAATTTTGGGTTTTTTCCTGACATTTCTCAGGGGCAAAGCAACAAAACACGTCTGTCAATAACAGCTGAAGCACAGAAGTCTCTTCAGACGAGTCAGAGCATACATCGCTATTTAATGTATGGAGTGCATAGAACACACGACCCGTGTCTATAACATACAAAAACATAGACAAGGCAAGTAAGAGCTCTGCCCTGACCCACGGCGAGATTTTTTAGGACCAGCGCTCAGTTCAGGGCCTGGCACGGGGACTGTTGCAGCTCGAGTTGCAGAAGGACCTTTGTAACCCTAAGCTGCAGCTGCGCAGAGTTAAAAGGTTGCTCATCAGATCATTACTTTGAATTTCCAACCTAAGCTGACCTGAACATCCACAAATAGATCTTCTCCCGCTTTCACTGAAATATTTTTGCACTTTTGGAAAAAGACTTACACATGGCTTTGAAGCTTCTGCCCAAGAGCTGAGTCTGGTGCAGAGCAGAAGCAGACCTTGCCCTGAAGTTCAGCAGCATTTCAGAGGCTTGTGGAGTTTCAGGAGGAACCGGATTCAAACTCCACCGCTTTCACCTCTTCCTCCAACAGTTCACAAAATACCCACTCTCATTTCCGTGCAATCAACCAGACGAAGAGAGGAGCGGTGGCAGTGAGACCGCCTGGTGCCGGGCAGCCTGGGTGGCCAGAGGCAGGAACGCCGAGCACTCGCAGCCTCCTGTAGCTGGCTTAGCTACAGGGATTTCCTAAATGCCACCTCAGATGCCTCCTTGGCTGAACAGCTGGTATGCACTCCGTTATCACTAACCGCCACCAGACCGAACGAGGAAGACGAGGTTATTGTCCCATAACCGGGCTGCTCCGAGTGTCATACATGCACATTCATGCAGGGGCAGAGAGAAGCCTCCCTCATTTTCTCCTAATCACAACAATCCTAAAGGTCCTATGTACTCTGAGGGAGAGAGAACATAGCACAGGCAGCATGTTCTTAAGGCCAGTTGGCAGTAATTAACCCTTTTTCCTCCCATTAGCAATGCACGCTGTTCGTGCTGCAAGTGGCTCTCTTGTGCCGCTCCTCCCACCACTCCACACTGGCACACTGCAGGTACACAGCCCGCAGCCTCTCTTTAAGGTCCCAAAAGGGATTTGGAGGCTCTAAGATAGCATGGTGCTTGGCAAAGGTAGGACTGGTGCTCAAGGGGCCATCCAACAGCCTCCAAGGGAGATGATATTCACTACAGAGACAGAATCATAGAATCGCTGAGGTTGGAAGGGACCTTTAAGATCATCAAGTCCACCCATTAACCTGCCTGGACAAAACCACTTCTACACCACGTCCCCAAGTACCACATCTACCCTTTTTTTAAACGCCTCCAGGGATGGCGAATCCACCCCCTCCCTGGGCAGCCTCTTCCAAGGTTTAATAACCCCTTCAGTGAAAAAATGTTTCCTAATATCCGACCTAAACCTCCCCTGACATAACTTGAACCCATTTCCTCTCGTCCTATCACTTGTCACCGGGGAGAAGAGGTCAGCCCTCACC
Organism: Anarhynchus alexandrinus; assembly: GCA_008711295.1. NCBI lineage: Eukaryota > Metazoa > Chordata > Aves > Charadriiformes > Charadriidae > Anarhynchus > Anarhynchus alexandrinus. Next base: position 823,848 of record VUYV01000142.1, read on the forward strand.
TCTCTACACCCTCCTTTCAGGTAGTTGTAGAGGGTGATAAGGTCTCCCCTCAGCCTCCTCTTCTCCAGGCTGAACACCCCCAGTTCCCTCAGTCGTTCCTCTTAAGACTTGAGATGTGCCTGTGTGCACCAGGAGCCCAGTCTGCAGCACGGGGGCGAGCTGCCGTCCCGTCCCACGCGCCCAGGGAACCCATACTGGGAGCACAGGATGGCCACCGAGGTGCTGAAATCTCTCCGGTGGCCTGGAGCCACTCAACACCCTGAACTGCATCTTTTTAATCAATGGCTAGCCCAGCTTTCTGCAGGACACGGAAAGGGTGGTTCCAAGAGCTGCTAACACCCACCCCTCGCGAATCACAGGCAGAGTCTCTCGCTCACGGAAAGGTGGAAGCAGTCAGCCAAAGGGTGAGAAGAACAAAACTGGTCCTGTCCACTGCAGGGAGGTTCCATGGCCAGCACAACGGACTCAGACTTCCGAGTACAGGTATATCCTTCCCAGTCCAGACATATCTTCGTCCTCCATTTCTTTTCGGTACCACAGATAAAATTACTGTAAATATGCTTTTGTTAGGCAGAGGGCACCACTTCCATCCCTTCTACGTATTATCATAGAATCATCTAGGTGGGAAGGGACCAACCATCAACCCAACACTGCCAAGCCCACGACTAACCCCATGTCCCTCGGCACCACATCTACCTGTCTTTTAAATACCTCCAGGGATGGCGACTGCACCACTGCCCTGGGCAGCCTGTTCCAGTGCTTGACAACCCTTTCCGTGAAGAATTTTTTCCTAATATCTATCCTAAACCTGCCCTGGTGCAACTTGAAGCTATTTCCTCTTGTCCTATTGCCTGTTCCTTGGGAGAAGAGACCGACCCCCCCTCGCTACACCCTCCTTTCAGGGAGCTGTAGAGAGTGAAAGGTCTCCCCTCAGCCTCCTTTTCTCCAGCCTCAACACGCCCAGGTCCCTCAGCTGCTCCTCATCAGACGTGTGCTCCAGACCCCTCACCAGCTCTGTTGCCCTTCTCTGGACACGCTCCAACACCTCAATGTCTGTCTTGCAGTGAGGGGCCCAAAACTGAACACAGCACTCAAGGTGGGAACTCACCAGTGCCCAGTACAGGGGGATGATCACTGCCCTCGTCCTGCTGGCCACGCTGTTCCTGACACAGGCCAGGATGCCGTTGGCCTTCTTGGCCACCTGGGCACACTGCTGGCTCATATTCAGCCGCTGTCCACCAACACCCTCAGGACCTTCTCCACCGGGCAGCTTTCCAGCCACTCCTCCCCAAGCCTGTGGCATCCACGGGGCTGGTGTGACCCAAGTGCAGGACCCGGCACTCAGCCTTGTTGAACCTCACACCATTGCCCTCGGCCCATCAATGCAGCCTCTCCAGATCCCTCTGTAGAGCCATCCTACCCTCAAGCAGGTCAACACTCCTGCCCAGCTGGGTGTTGTCTGCAAACTCACTGAGGGTGCACTCGACCCCCTCATCCAGATCGTTGATAAAGATATTAAAGAGAACTGGCCCCAGTACCGAGCCCCAGGGACACCGCTTGTGACCGGCCACCAACGGGATTTAAGTCCCTTCACCACCACCCTTTGGGCCTGGCCATACAGCCAATTTTTTACACCCATCCAAGCCATTATTAAGGGTGGGCTCTTCATCACCACAGCATGGAAATCACCCCGCAGACGGAGAGCAGGGAAAGCAAGGGGCGATGGCCATGGATGGCAGAGATCTGAATCTGCAGCCCTGGTAGCGCATCCATTGCGCAGACTGCCCTGATCTGCCTCCAGCTGGAGAAAAGCAACAGAAAAATTGGCAGGAGGAGGTGACTGTCCTGGGAAGGTACTCCCAGGACACCAGAAGCAAATCGATGGCAGCCAGGGCAGCTCTGCCCAACAGCCTGGGGCTCTGGCTGTCACCAAGCCTTCGCTGGCTGCTGCGGCCTGAGGTGCTCCCCGCAGCAGAGGTGTTATCAGGGTACTCAGTCCAGGTCTGTTGTTTCGATGAAGACCAAGGTAGGAACTGGTTATCTAGATCTTTTCACAGGTAAGGAGGGGAAGGGAGAGACTTGTATCATTTATCTCATCCTAAAAGTTAAAATTTATCCTATATGCTTAGCAGATACCTACCTCAGGGTGAGACGAACTGCACTCAGACACGTATTTCTATTTCTCTCCGCTGCCCAGGCAGGCGTTCTACATAAGCTGGTGCAGAGAGCTGACTAGCTGTGGCCAAAGGGACTTCTTGTTCTGCCTTCTCTACTTTTGTTGCACTTTGTTTCAGGTCCCTTTACAAAAAGAGTTCATTTCCTCAAAGCCTAAGGAGGTCCTTGGGTGAACTGAACGGCTGCTGAGCCACTGAGGTGGCCTCCCGGAAATAAACCCCTAAACTTGCGTGCAGAGTAGTTACTATTTCATACCCCGTAAATCGGGACTGGGATGGTGAGTGCCATCGTTTCATCTTTACAGGACGACAGAAGAGCTTACAGATCTGTAACGCTGCATTTAATAGTTGTTCAGAAAGCTGCCCAGAGGTGAGCATGTAACAGGAATATGAAGGAAGAAGCCTTTGAGAAGGGGGACGAAAGGACAGAAGTCAAGGGCTATCAACTCTGTACGCCAGCAAGAGGGGACAAGGGATGGCCACCCTGCAAAACCCCGCCTAGGCTAACAGCCGTGGTCCCCTCCAAAGGGTATGTATGAACCATCGTGGAAATCCAGATGTCTCCAGCCCCGGTATCCCCAGCAGTAAGAAGAGGGAATGCTGCTGTGGGAGTTGCACGGTGTGCAGTAAGAGCTGAGCCCCGAGCTGGCGGCAGAGAAGCACAGCAGCTTGCACTAACTTACCCGCCAGGTTAGTTTTAAGTAATGTATTAAGGTGCTGGGTGCTCGTTAGGATTTCCATTAGCCAGAGTTAAGGATTAAACCACCATGACTGCTGTCTTCAAGGTCATTTTCACCAGCAGCTAGTCCTTGGGGAAGAAATTAGGAGAACCTGACAATCAAAGCAAAGAAAGCTCTTAACCGACACTAGACCAAGCGTTCAGAGCAGCAGCAAGGGGAGAGCAGCTGGTGATCCACATTTGGGGGCTGCTGAGTAAGGTAGAAGCTTTTGGGCATGCCCTTGCTAATCAGAGGGCATCGGTGCTGTGCCCTCTGACTGCAGAGATTACGAGTAATTAACTAAGCACTCAGCATGCCTGCAGGGAACAGGGTCTCCAGCCAACCCTCCCAGCAGCTGGCCAAAGAACGCCAGCCCCGAAGCACCGGCGGGTTAGCAGAGAACCCCTTGGAGCATCCATTAACCAGCACCCGACCTCCATCCCTCCCTGCAGACCGGCGTTTCACTCGGACATCACAGACCTCCAGAGAGGTCACAACAGGACCCAAAGGAGGTTGTCAAGAGTTTACATCAGCTCTCTACCTCCAGCTGCTGACAGGAGCTCAGGTAGGTAGGTGGAGGCGAGTGCTTATTTCCACAGCTTCCAATTATAAGTTACTTTCTCTCCCTTGCTACGGGGGACAAAAAGCCTGTACTGTCTCCCCAAAACAGTGGGGGAGGGGGGTGAGCTTTTTTTGTTGGTTGGTTGGGGTTTTTTTCCCTCAAAAGGAAAAAATAATTTTAGAGAAATCAAAGGAACATTTTAATAAAATATGAAACACCCATAAATCTTTTTCAGAAGGTCCTTTAAAACTGTAAAGTCATCTTCAGGCATACATAGGGAGCAGAAGACCCTCTTGTCTAGAAGAAATCAAACCATCCGTGGTTACAACTAAGGGCGGGCCAGAGCCAGGTCAGGATAAGCATCTGTCAAGACACAGGAAAGGAGCACAGCGAAAAGCAAAAGCTTCCATGTTTTAATAAGTCCAAAGTTCCAGGCTACGCACCCCAAAAAGAATACAGGTCCAGCAAGGGGTGACAAAGATTAAAGACGGCGTCTCTACAGAGAGGAATTTAAAAGACTAGAGCTCTTCAGGTGTCTAATGGAATGTGACAGAGATCTACAAGATACCAAAGGGCATGGAGATGCTCACAGGCAGCGCCACACTTCACCGTTACTCCCAGTACAAGAACTGGGGACCATCAACCAAAACAACACGGGGCAGGTTCAAAACCAAAGCCAGAGGGGCTACCCCGCACAACTCGGCAGCACAGCTCTTTGCCGCAGTGTGTTACAACCGCAAATCTTTACTCGGTTTTGAAAAGCAGCTAGGCGAATTCATGGAAGAAAAGTCTACCAAGGGCTGATAAAACATCAATAAATTGTTTCTGGATTACAAGTTGCTGAGCTGCAGATCCTGACAGGTGAGGGCGTACACCAGGGATGCCCCCCCAGGCTCTCCCTGCAGCACTCACTAGTAGCCCACCATCGATAGGGCCTTTGGTGGACCCAGCCTGGCCTTTTCTGTGTTACCTGGAGAGAATTTTGATGCATTTTCCATGTGTCTGTTGACTTTTTTTTTTTCCTTCATTCGTATCTGGATATATCTGCATCAGTCACAACTCAGTCCCATACAGAGAAGCTGTTGGGTCTTCTGTGCTTCCAGGCTGACGCCAGGGTCATTCCAACTTGAAGTGTAAGACCCTTTCCCAGGTTACAACAAGGGCATACTTTCATCCCTCCACCCCAGAGCACGCTCCTCCACCCGAGGCACGGCAAAAAGCTCTTCCAACAGAAAGCACGAGATCTTGAAGCCAAACCAGGGAGCACGAGGATAGCGACTACACCAAAAACATTGTGTGCATGATTACTAGCGCCGACAGTTCAATTAATGCAAAGAGCACATTTCCTTTTCTATTTCGGTTCCTAATAGATCACATGGGGGACAATCCCATAGGAGACGTCACTATTTTTCCTCAAGCAGTCTGCCAGATTTATTTTTTTTCTATTTTTTTAACACGTTTAACCTAAATTTTCATGTCCTCAATGTGAATTTGCAGCCCTTTGACTGTTTCTGCCGTTCTCCTCTGCACTCCTTCCAACCTAACGATACGCCCCTGGCAGCGGCGAGCACGAAGCTGATGGTAACAGCGTGTTACTGCAGCAACGCTCAGGCTCTCTGCCCACCCACAGCCCAACACGCAGATCACCACGTCGCCTTCAAACCCCGATTCGAACTACCCCCCTCGCGACACTTTCAGCATATCTTGCAACATTCCCGGTCTCCAGCTTTGTTCCTCTCATCCGATCGTGCACATTTGGGGTTATTTCTCGCTGGAGGCATTAGAGGCACTTTATCTGAGTTGATCAGCAATCTGGCTCTTTTGGCTGTGTTTCAGTCTTTCCAGATTCTTTTATACTGTATTTTTCTGTGACTAATTATTGTGAAATTTCTGCTACGTTGGTGGCACCAGAGCACGTTATTAGCATGGTGTTAAATCTTCATTGAGAGGTGACAGAGGAACAGAATGAGAAACTCCAGCATTAACTTTTAAAGCAAAAATAAATCAGTAAGCCACGAAAACTGGATGACTATGTCAGTAGTCCAAGGAGGCAGAAGGGGATTCCAGTCTTATTTACTTTTTTCCAGTATATTCCAGTAACAAGTTTAGGTGTAAACTTATCCTACCAACAGCACCTTGGCCACAGTAATAAAAGCCCTCTATATTATTATTATATAGAATACACAACACTATAGCACTCTCTCCCGTTCTCGTATTTTGGCTCATACATTTAGCACCTGTACAAAATACGGACACACAAGGAAAGAACAAAACCACCCACAGAGAACAGAGGCAGACTGGAATATACACTCACCATCCTCAGACACCGTCCAAACTCTCCTGGTTCAATCACAGTTCGGTCTCTTCGTGTTCTTCCACTAGTCTCACCTGCGGCAAAGGAGAGACAACCCAGAGCAGAAGTTTAGATCAACAGTAATAACGCTTCAGTATAAACACAGAGGGGAAAAAAACACCAAAAAAATCAAGAGCCCACGAGGCCAGCGCATCCCTGCCAACCTCAGGGGCCGCTGGAAATCAGATTCAGCACCACAGGGGAGACACCAAATCCTTTCATCAGCCACTACACGCCACACGCAGGGCTTGTAACCCACCCGCACACACCAGCCAGTACCCCAGAGGTGCAAAAAAACCCCCATCGGGGCAGTGCGGGGGGGAGCTGAAGGAAGAAAAGATTTGGTCAAGATGGTTCAAGGACCTGGGGATGATCCTTCTTCATACGAAACTCGAGTGCTTGGAGAAGATCACTGTGGTCTTGGGAGGAAATCATCTCTTAAAAACCGCATCTTGTCCTGCCTAGGAGGCAGGGCAGGACACAAGAGCTCAAAGCCCCACGCAAAAATTAGCAGCCCCTTCTGCCAGCTTTCCCCCCGCCAGCACAGGGAGAGGCGTTTTGCAGGAGGAGAAAGGCCGAGCAGCAAGACATGAGCGAGGTCCTGCTCTGAGCAGATCCTTTCCAATAGCGTTGGATGGTTCCACAGCCAATCCTGGGATTTCCATGGAGGAAGAGACCCTTCCTTAAGGTTTTCAGATCTCTCCGATATGGGATCATTTGATCACCAACATCTCTCTCATCTGTCCAAATTCTGCCCTCTGTTCTGCTCTTCCAGCCCCACACAGGGGACTGAATTAAATGCAATTAAACATTGCCATCGGAGACGGGTTGGCAGCCCTGCAACAGCTCTGTGCGCTCCCGTTCCCGGTGCCACGCAGCCCCTTCACTGCATGCACGAGTAGTACAGAGATCTGCACACGTGTCCCAACCGTTTTTAAAAATAACAATGTTTTAAGTAGGGATGTTCAGTATTTAAGCATAGCCTAAAGATGGCTTAGAGTTCATCAACCAATGCCAACGCACGCCGAAGCTCCAGGAGCTCTCAAGATCTTTTGTAAGTTTTGCCACCATTTATTTTAAACTTTTTCTTCCTTAGATGAAATACAAATGCGGAATTGGAGACCATCTAAACATCTCGCATAACATACCCCAGCTGAGGATTACTCCTCCTTCCACCATTGAGGAATGGGGTCGGCGACAGAAGACTTTCGGAACACCTACTCAAGGGATTTCTCTCTCAGCCCAGAATTCCGTGAGGTTTGACACCCACACGTCAGAAGGCCAAGCCGAACGCCAGCGCTAAGGAGTCATTTTTGAAATGCAATCTTCATGGTGAGCAGGCAGCACACGAGTCCTGCAGCGCTGCTGCACCCGGCGGGAGGGAGCTCCCACCCCGCTCCGGCGGTGCCCTCAGATAGGAATAATTACCCCTGTACTTTCCATTAATGTCTCCTGTCCTGCCACGCTCTCAACGAGAAAGGACAGGAGGAAGGAATGGGAGTTTGGAAAGGATTCAAAACTTGTGCGCTATATTACCTGACGTTTAAAAGCAGATCACCAAGGTTCAGGAAAATAAGAGAAAAAAAACCCACAACAGGAATCAACTTTTTTCCTAGGAAAACAGAAAAAGCCAAATACTGCAATATCTCCCTTTAAACCCAGATCCAACCTGTCTTTTTTCAATTCTAAAAGCTTTTTTCCCCACTGTTTAGCAAAATGACTTTATATAGAGAAAAGAAAAAATCTAGCAGCAGCTTACCACGCCACCAGGAAGAGTCGCTGCCAACTGGTGACTTACAAATTAGGTGAAAAGCACAATTCGGAAGTGAAGTAGAATGTTAAGTATGCTTTGTTCACTAGTCTGAAGAAATCTGAATTATTGATAACACCGAATGACACACGAGTACTTTTCCTGCAGTACACTTTGTACCGATTTATTAAACCATTGCTACTTCAGTTTCTCACTTCCTTCCTTGTAGGAGAAGTTGGGAATTGCTGGAAACTGCCACTCTCTTTGGCTACGTCACGTTTGAGGATGTTCCTCCTCGCTCCCATCCCCCCGGCTCTTCTGGAAAGCCGGTTGCCCAAGAGGAAGGCAGCTCAGGGCAGCCGGGACTCCCGCCGCTGCATTAGCTCAGCCCGCAGGAATGCCGCCGCCGCTCCTCCACCCCCGAGGCCGGAGCAGCCATGAAGCTGAAGGGGCTCCTGAGGATTTATGGCTTCTGGAGGAAGCCAGGAGATACCACAAAAACCCCCCAAGCGCTGCTTGTCCCACCGAGGAAAGCCTTGGGCGTCCAGCGCTACCCGAATTACACCTGGTCCAGTCCACACATCTGCAGGCAGCTTTGCTCCTGCACTTGTGCAGCTCCACATGCTCATCTGCCGACATCCCGAATGTTCCAGGGCTGGCCGTGGTCCTCCTCCTCCTTTTGAAGGCTGCCGTGTCCGACTGGCTCCCGGCTCTGCCGCTGTGGCCTCCAGCCCTCGGGAGGGAGGACGGCAGCCGCCCAGCACCACTGCCGCCACCTCTGCGGGCTGGCATCTACCACCTCTCCCGTGGGCACCACGCATCTGCTCAAGGAGCCGTTTCCCATGCAGGAGGTTGGATTCCCCCAAAATCCAGGTCAGAAGCTGCCCTAAAATCTCGGTCATGGGGGCTGGGCTGGAAATGGCCACCTGCTGTGCCCAGCCAAGGTGGAGGCCGACACTGCCGAATTAAATGAAGAGGGGACCAGAGATGGAGAAAGACGAGACAAAAAGGATGAAACTGGAGAGAAGATAGAAGAGCGCGATGGTCTTTCACAGATGGACGGAAACCACAGCGCAGAGCCTCAGGTGTTCTGCTGCCAGGCGATCGAGCAGAGCACAGGGCTCATGCCCCACGGCCGGGGGCCAGCGAAGCCAGCAGCCCCCTGCCCTCCCCACCGCTGGGCTTGGGGGATGTGCAGGATGGTGCTAGCGGTGCCGGCCCTGCTGACAAGGCCGGCGGGGTGACACTGCCTGACACACCTGGGTTGGGGGAAGTAGAGAAAATAACTCGCTTCACTTGAGCGTTTTTATAGCCTGTATCCTACCCTGGAACTATTCGTCTCAGAGCCAAGCCCTCAGATAATAAGGAAGTGTCAGGGTTGAGAACACTCGTAAAAATCTCAATTTTCTCTCTCCCATAGCCCTCTTGCCCATGTGACTCACACGGTTATTGCACACTTCGTTAGGCAACCGTGTTATTCCCTCCAGGGATCTTTGCCTCTCCCAGAGTGAAACAGAGCAGCAGGGACCGAAGCAGCGGCCGTCTTGAAACCTCTGCCCTCATTCGCTGCAGATGCTGGAAGAGATGCAGGGTGTGCGAGAAAAGAGCCCGGACAGCCGGAGCGAGCTCTGCCTGCAGCGCTGGACCCGCCGTCCTCCTCCGGGATGCTCACCCTCCACCCGAGCCAGACATTTCACAGACGATATGAGAATATTCGCCATTTTCTGGATCGCAGCTCTGGACTCAAACAGCCGGGTTGCCTCTCAGCTGCAAGCCAAGGCAAGGTGCGATATAAACTGTACATGCGCTGGAAAACCCGACTCTCCGAGCAAAGAATTAGGCTGTCCAAACATCAGAAGGCACGTTTACTCTCTCTCTCTGCCTCCCCGCGTCTCACGGAGGTGCCGTGAAACCACATCGCTGCTTCACCAGTGTGTATTTACAGGAGCCTCACAGAAAAGCTTGTGAAAAGCTTAATAGCCCTGCCTTCAGCACAGCTTGATTAACGACGGCGAGCCAGGCGTAGGAAACGCTGCGTAATAAGGAACGGCACGGCTTCTCCCTGCCCTCGGCGGGCTGCGGGGAGCGCGGGTCCTTTGGGAGGGAGGAAGGATGCCCGTCGGGGCGCACGGGGGTATTGCGGATGCGCACGTGGAGCTATGGAAAGGTGGGAAAGGCAGCAAGCGCCCATGACTGCTTCCAGCCTCGTTAGCGCTGCTGCTTTCGGTGCGCACCCCAGGCGAGGTGGGTGGCCTCTCTGGCAGCTCCACGCTTCCCGCTACGAGACTCGGTTTTAATTGCTTATAAAACTTCGCCAATTGTTTGCAGTTGGAGCGAAGCTCTCTGCGCTCAGCGCCTGCCCCAGGCGCTGATTTTGTTTTAATTTCAGCTAAAATAGTAGAGTTAGTCCTGATATACTTAATGGGGAAAAACAAGTCCTAATATTAAACAGGAGAGGCTAGAAGAAACAACCAGGAACCCTATTAGCCTTATTTTGATCCCAAATGAAACAGAACAGCCATCTCAAGCCTCTCAACTAATTAGAGGCTAAAAATATAATTGTCAGACCACATAGTTACATGCAAAGCAGATTGTATGGGACGGTCTTTGTTATTTTAAGCAAAATTACAGGTCCGAGGACTGTTTCTAATGAAGGCTGCTACCAGCTGGTCTTCGACAACAAAAAGCTTTTACTGATGAATAACTATTAAAAGAAAAGATTGGGCTACCAGAGCTTAGGAATGTCACAGTAATAGCAGATGACGATGACAAGTTGCCAAAGTATTCGGATTGCTCTGCGACGCTAAGTGGTCATAATTTAACTGCACCCGGGTATGACCTGGGGCAAGGGATGAATTCAGAGATGCAGAATTACCCACAAGATGAAGGGCTGCTGTTTCCCAGGTCGTGTACCTCAGAGGACCCCACAGTCACCTCCACACGAGCTGCCCCCACAAGGAGCAGGCAAAAAAATCCACTGCATTAATATATAAAATTAGTAAACAGCAGAGGCGGCGAATTGATGGCATTTCTGTCCCCAGCGCTGCTGGGGCCGTGGCTACAACTGCCTCCAGGTGGCCAGAGCTAAGAGAGCACATTTGAAGCAGAAAGACAAAGCCCATCTAGCGATCCAAAGCCAAACAAGCTCACATACGCAGCTTAAAAAAAAAAAAGAAAAATCATAAAGAGAAGACTTGCTCAATATGTTTAAGTATTTATGCAAAGTATAGCCAGCTCTGGGCAACTCTGCTGACAAGGATATAACTCAATCCAATTACTGGTAGATGAAGTTTCAGAATTGGCTAAGTTCCATCAAGCTTATGACAAAAGCTGGCCTTTTTACTGCTCAGAGTGCTTAAAACTGATCAGACACTTTAATTGTTTTGTCCAGGTCTGAATACGTGAACCCTGACAGGCCTCTGAGTAAGTAGAGCTGCCCACGATGTCCTCGGCACACCCCACCTCCGGCTGCTCTTCCCGAAGAGATCGTCGACTCGGGACCACAGACCATCTCTCACGCTCAAAGTCAACCACCTTGTGGGATGTGGGGAGAGATGTTCTCCAGGGGAGGGGGGTACCTGCCATGGCCCTGCAGCGCTGCACATGCATTCATAGAATCATAGAATGGTTTAGGTTGGAAGGGACCTTGAAGATCATCGAGTTCCAACCCCCCTGCCATAGGCAGGGACACCTCCCACCAGACCAGGCTGCCCAAGGCCACCTCCAGCCTGGCCTTGAACACCTCCAGGGATGGGGCCTCAACAACCTCTCTGGGCAACCTGTGCCAGTGCCTCACCACCCTCACAGTGAAAAACTTCTTCCTAATGTTCAATCTAAACCTGCCCTCTTCCATTTTGAAGCCATTCCCCCTCGTCCTATCACTGCATGCCCTAGTAAAAAGTCCTTCCCCGTCCCGAGCACCAGGAGATGGTCTTAGAGCAACAAGGAACGAGACACGGACACCATCTCGCTCAGCCCACGGTGCAGAACCACGTCCTGCCCCAGAGCTGAACCACCCTGGCTTCCCCACAGCCACCGTGGCAGCTGGGAGAGAGCAACAGCTTGCAAACCTTCCTGGCCATCCAATCTAAGAGTCAGTTCATGATTAAAATGCCCTGGAAGTGTCTTCCTTCCTATTGAAAACCAATCAAGACCTCTTTGAAGACTGCTTAGGCTCCTCTTGCATTCCAAGCAGGAACATCCAGGTTTCAAACAGGGGATTGCACCCGAGAGATCAGACCAGGACACCCAAAGCAGCTCTTTGCAGGACTGCAGAGAGACCGGGGAAAGCTGCTGTAGCCAGAAACGCTCCTGACTACGCAGCACCATCCTACAGAAGAAATTCACCTTTTGGCCCCCCAAAACACACCCAGATTTGGCTAGTGTGTTGCTAGTCCTCACACGCATTCTCAGTCCAAGTTGATAGAGCGGTACAGTGACGATGTCGGAGGCTGTGCTCTGAGCCAGCGCCGTTACCGGTGACAGAGCCACACAGGTAACACGGGGACAGGTTACCCAGCCCTGCCTGACCGATAGCGGGGCATGGAGCAGCAGAGAAATAGGATACGCGTGTGCCAGCTGCAGGGGAGGGTAGTTGACCGTGTGCGCGCGTGGATAAGATTACAGAGTGTGCAGAGCAACAGGAGGATGGAAACCAGAGAGCAAATCCCTAAGGAAGTGCTGAAGGAGCGGCAGAGCGAGGGAGAGAAGGGGCAGAGCGAGTTTAGGGAAGGGATCTCAGGAGCACAGCTGCCATGGAGTCAAACCTCCCCAACAGTGATGGGGGTGAGAGTAATTTTGCCAAGCTCAAGGTTTTTGCACCAGCAGTTCTAGTAGAGCAGGTAAGGCGGGTTGAGGAGACGAGGGACGTCACTCCGAATGGGCTCCGTACAGGGGACTTACCATGAAAGCAGGAAAAAAAGTCAGCCCCAGGAGTCATGCAGGAGCAGAGCCGAGCTTTGCCTTTAAGAAGGGAGAAACTACCCAGCATGGGGAAGGATTCAGAGGCAGATGAGAAACTGAGGAAGGAGAATGGTGTGACGGGGAGGAAGAGACAGGACGGGGTCAGAGGCAAGAGGATGAACCAGAGAACTTGTACCTGGTGCATGGAAAGGGAAAGAGCATGAGGGAAACGCAGAGAGGGAGGAAGGGACATTGACATCGTATTTTGTCTTTTTCCCTCTGCAGAAACAAGATCCTCTGCAGTAAAAAGGAAGGGGAAAGACAACTGGAGAAGTCAGAGGTGTGCTCGGAGCAGCCACGGGCTTAACGCCTGACAAAGCAAAGCTCTTGTTTAGCAAAGAGCAGAGCAGATCCGACACGAGCCTTGAGCCCGCAACGCTGCAGGCAGGCCTGGCCCCGGAGTGCTGCAATGGATGTGCCCCTGCCAAAAGCGAGAACAAAAGTGAGAAATTTTGGAGAAGTAAATAGATGAGAGGAGAGAAGGGCTGGAGATCACAGAGCTTGGAAAGAGCACTGCAGACCCCGAGGGTAGAGACACTGGCGGGAACAGGGGTCTCTGCTGGAGCTGGGCTGGGGTGAGGACCCCGGGGCAGGAGCGGCACTGGGGCACAGGCAGTTTTGGGGTTTGTGCTGGTGAACAGTGTTGAAGTGAGGACTGCCAAGGGTGGAAGAAACAGCGAAAGCAGCAGCCATGGAAGGAGGGATGCAGGAATGTGGAAGAGGGTGTGGAAAGAGCCGGAGGGCAAAATGGGCAAACAAGACTAGAGCTCAGGAAAATACCACCAGAATTCAAAAAATGCCTAACTCAATAGGCCGGGCCAGATACACGCATGCAGTGAAGACCCGTCTCCCAGCTCTGCGCTTCAGGCCCAGGGAATAGCTTAGCCGGGGGACAATATCAAAGGGGTCTAATGACAACTTGTTTTGTGGAAGAGCAAAGAAAGCGGGGAGGGGGAGATCCTTACAGCGCATCTAAGCTGCAGGACCACTTCTCCACCACCACTGCATCCATCCCATCTTTTCCTCTGCCAAGGTCACCCCACACGTCTCGCTCAGACAGGAGTCAGGAGAGACAGATACACAGAGGAGACAGTAAACAGTTTACACCACGTGCATGGGCAGACAGACTGATGGACCCCAGCTCATAGGACACCTGCAGCAAGAAGGGTCCAGCAGTGCCACCCAGATGTCATCAAGGTGTGCAGGATTACAAGGGAAGAAAACAGAGCCCAGCGCTATGCCAGACCCCTAACAAGCATTGCTATCCATCACTGCAATGATTTTAAGCATAATTAATTTCAGCAGCGTGCCTGCCTGCCAGCTGACTCCACTCTTTACCTTAATGACAGTGAAATCAGCATTTCGAGGGGAAACCAGTAACTGCGAAGGAAGCCCCACATACCGCAGAGCGAGGACCGTTAGCGTGCATTACTCAAGACCATCTCCTTTCTCTTACCACGGCTGTGGCAGTGAATACCTTGCTCTGCAGGCGAAGCAGCCAAGGGGCTGGGGGCAGCCGGTGGCACCAGGTGGCAGCAGCACACCAGGGATGCTCCCCTGCCAGGTCAGCCTCTGCCTCCTTCTCCTCCTCCTCCATCTTCCTAACGAGCTGGCAGAGAACAGGGCCTGGCAAAGGCTCCGCGCCATGCCACACGCCCTGCCGTCGCTGCGCTGATTCATTCCCCATCACAGCCAGCGAGAAGCTGAGACACCAGCAGAGAGCGAGACAGACCCCTCATTCATTTCAGGGGCACATGGAGGAACCACGGACCCAAAGAGCCCCCCACCGCCCCCGTGCCATCCCCACCCTCCAAGGCCTTTCATCCCAAGCCGACAGAGAAGGGATTCGAAGCCAAGGATCCAAGCTGAACTTCATAACCACGGGACTAACGGAGACAGGAAGCACAGCTTTGGCAAGCATTTCCAAAGCCCCCCTGTAACTCCAGCCCGTTGTTCTCCAGTTTTGTTTGCTTTTCTTTAAAAAAGCAGTTGGGACATTTCGAGTCACAATTAAGCCTTTATTCAAGTACAAACAATTGCCTGGTCCCTACCCAAAGCAGTGCAGATGGACCCATCCCAGCTGCAATCCAGGCTCCCGCCTGCTCCCGGTCCTCCGCCTGTAGCCCCAGAGAGACGCGTGGGCACTGGGCTCCCTCTCACTCCGCTGCTGGCAGCCCCATTACCTCTCTCCACACCACACCGTGCTCAGATTTTAACTCAATCTCAGGAAGGAAGCAGCGACAACTTCAAGGAAACGGTGCCTGCGCTACTGAGGTCACATCCCAAGTCTCCAGGCTGGGGAAGCGCTGTCTAAACCGGTCTCTGTGCAAACACTCATTTCTTCTTATGCATCAGGAGAACTCGCCTTTTAATTCCCATCAATTTGTGGAGTCTTTGACAGCCGCGGTTTTCTTTGAAAGGCAGTCTTTGTGACTGCAGGAAAAAGCCTGAAATATGTGACCCAAATGCACCAGAAGGCTCAGAAATCAAAAGATCGAGTCCTGAAGCACGTCGCTCCCCCTCTCCACCCCGCACCAAGCTTCCCCAGCCACGCTCGCGGCTGCAACACGCTCGGACTCACCATCTGGGTACTTTAAAGTAACTTCAAGTAAACAGCAGCAACGCAACTTCAGCCCAGTTGCTATCACAAATATAACTTCTATTATTCTTTTATACAGGTGTGTAAACATACTCATCCGGTATTATTTTACAATTCCTAAGGTTTCCAAGGCATCTGCCTGCAGCCAGAAGACAGGACTGTCAGAACCATACCCCTCGGTAAAGGCAGCTGGAGGCCAGGCAGGATAACTCTGGCATCCAAACTGGTACTACACTAAACTGGTACCCGCCCACGACCATCTGAATCCCCCCGGGGATTCAATAGAAAGTGTCTGAAAGAAAAAAGTATTGCTGTTATTCCAGGTGATCCCTATAACGGTCCTGTAGCACTACTGGGTTTGACAGCCCAGAGGTGGCCACGCTTCCAGCGCCGGCTGTGTCTGCTCAGCGCTGAAACCCCGGGGCTTGTTCTGCATGTGCTGCTGACCAGAGGCAGAGCCCAGGCCAGAACCCCCACGCCACCACTCGCAGACAAAATTTCTAGGAGAGCCTGTTGTCGCCAAGGGTAATTTTCCTCCACAGGAACTAAACTGAACCATTTTTTAGTTACCCACATAGAATCACAGAATGGTTTAGGTTGGAAGGGACCTTAACAATCATCCAGTCCCACCCCCCTGCCCTGGGCAGGGACACCTCCCACCAGCCCAGGTTGCTCCAAGCCCCATCCAACCTGGCCTTGAACACCTCCAGGGATGGGGCAGCCACAGCTTCTCTGGGCAACCTGCGCCAGGGGCTCACCACCCTCACAGGGAAACATTTCTTCCTAATATCTAATGTAAATCTCCCCTCTTCCAGTTTAAAGCCATTCCCCCTCGTCCTATCACCACATGCCCTTGTAAAGTCCTCTCCAGCTTTCCTGTAGGCCCCCTTCAGATACTGAAAGGCCTTATGGTCTCCCCAGAGCCTTCTCTTCTCCAGGCTGAACAGCCCCAACTCTCTCAGCCTGTCCTCATAGGAGAGGTGCTCCAGCCCTTGAAGCATCAACATGTACATGAAAAAGCTACAGCAAAACTACAGCAGGTCTGAAAGGACAACAGAGCACCGAGATTTCTTCTCTTGACTCACCCAAACCAAGCCCAGTTTCCCCAGCAGCCTCCCCACAACGAGCCGCACCAACGAGAAGAGGAGGATCCCGCGCCAGGGTCTGCAGCGCTGACAGCGATGTCCAACCGCTTGAAACGTGGCTGGGAGCACACGTCCCTGCTGAACGCTCCTCCCTGCTCCTGGTGGAAACCCAGTTCCTCTCTGTAACTTGCAATAATTGCACCATTATCAAATTAAATACACAACTCCACCTTCCCCAGGAAGAACGCTCTAAAACAGAGTGACAAACATCTGCTCGGGGTTTCTACCATCAAGCTACAGGAAGACAGATGACCACAAGATGAGAGGAAAACCCTTGAGAGTTGTTATTAATAAGTTAAGAGCTCACTTTCGATTACATGTTCAGCTTGAAATCTCTTGCTTTTTGCTAAACACCATCATCCAACTGTCAAACCTGCCAGTTCCTGCCGAAGCACCGGGTTTGTGGGCAGCTTCTCTGGAAGGTACATTATGACGGCAGCCTGGATGTCCTCCTTCCCCGTGCCACTGCAGAGAGGAGCCCTCTCAGGGCTTGGTGTTGTCACCGCTGCTCTTCCCAACCAGGCACGTACACCAACGAACTCGGAAACCTGCCCTTCATGAGGCTTTTCTGGGGGTTGTATCCCTCCCAGTACTAAGCAATACCTAACCTGGCCTTTAACAATTCCCCTTTCCCACCCCAAGCCCCCAAAATCTCTGGTTTAAGAAGGTGAAACTGGAGCCTCTGGTCTTTAATTTCTAGGTACCTGGAGCCTTCAAAAATGTTTTGCACTTTAGCAGTGGAAAATCACGTGAAGGGATTGCCTTGCACACTGACCTGCTTTCATTAATAAACTCACCTCAAACGACGCGGGCAGGACATTAAGTTCAGGTGAGCTTAACTGCTACCATCTCTGCGCTCTACCGCGAGCTTAACTGTTTCTAAAAACAGTGCTGTCCATGACGTCCTCTCAAAAGGCACTCTTAGAAAGGGAAATCCCCAGCCAATCAATAAAAGGAAAGAGAAGGCAATTCGATATATATAGCAAGTCCCCTGCTTATCTAGCAGCGAGAGCTGCATGAATTCACACGCACTGTCCCTTCCCCGCTGCCAGCTTCCACCGGGACAGGGTACGAAGACTGCCACACGACAAGCTCAGTGCTGAAAGGAGCCTGAGGATTTATACTCCTGCGCTGTAATTCACAGACTTTTTTTTTGTGCTAGGAACAGAGCCTGGGATTTCTTACCTTTAATAACTGACTGTATTAAAACGCATTAAGGATCAAATTTCCTCCCTCTAAAAGGTTTAGGACAAAACCTAACTGCATCAGACTTGCTATATCTAAACACAAAGACAAATCTCAGGAGGCAAAGGGGATTTTTATCATCTTTGCTCAAATATGAGAGTCACCTTCCTCCCGTCAGCGCACCACTGACACGCACCAATTATACCCCATGGCCGCTGCACCATCGGCAGATCTATCAGCAATTGCAGCTGAAGCCAGATTTTCCCCAGCCCTGTGTATTCCTTTAGCACACACTCTGCAACGCACGCCGGCACCCAGGGCTGCAGCACAGCACCTCTGGGTGCCGGCAGTAATGGAGAACAAGCAGAGCTGAAAGCTGCAGCTTTGAAAGAAGTCGGAGTCGCAGCACTCGAGGAGGCGTCCCGCTTCCCAACCTCTGTCGCTCTGGGAACAACCCTTTGCTCTGCGATTTTTGGGGGGAGCAGGAGCGGCAGCACAGCCACCCACAGCACAAGCGCGGTGGGATCCTGCCCACTGGGCTCCCTGCTCCCCAGGGAACTCCCGCAGCCGAGCCAGCTACTCCTTCGAGCTTCAATTTTGACTGCTTCGTCATTAGTAAAACACGCTGAAAATGTGACTTCCTCTGCTACAAGACCTATTGAACCTTTTCTGAGAAGTCTAAGTAACTTCCTCTTGTGTTTCAATAAAAGAAGGCAAGCCCACGGGTGGAACAGTTTCTCTCATACTTCTGGAAATTCCTCTAGTAAAAACACCTGTAGAAGAAGGAAAGATGCAGCAGAAGAGAGAGAGAGGGAGGGAGGGGGTTTCACTTTTCATCAAGTCTGTTTTCTTATAAAACAAAACTGTTAGTCCGCTTTACAGGACGAAAACACTTCTGCTTCCTCTTTTGCCTCATTTAGCAATGGCAATGAAAGGTCTGCACGCTGTTTCCAAACGAGGCAGTAAGAAGATCTGCACAGAACTTCTGCATTCAACAGTTTAACATTAAACAATAATCTCCATTTACTCTCCTTGCTGAACAAAACAGGCTCTGTCTACGATCATCTTATCCAGCATCCAGAGGTGCTTGGCTACCCTCTTTCCGATGGAAATGCAGAGAGCAGGCAGCAGAAAGGGATGCGTCTGCCCACTGGCATGCCAGGAGGGGTGACGCTCCCCTGAGAGAGCGCTAGCAGACCGAATATATTAACTTTTAGAATTGCAGAAAGGGGAAATAGCAAAGAACAGAGAAGGTAAGAAATGCTCTTGTGCCAGTCCAAGTGCACAGGACGGGAGGGAGCGGTATGAGTCACTCGCTTGCTGGCACACACCAGCCCTGGCATCCACTCCCCCTGTGGATCCGCATCCAGTCGGTGCTGGCTGCCTGCCGGTAACGTGGCATTCCCTCCGGCAGCTGCCTGCAATATGTCTCCAGGCCGCCCTATAATGAGCGCAGTACCTCGGATGCTAGAAGCTAGCGGCTCTCCTAACGAGAACAGTCAGTGGTGTGAGTCAGCCACAGGCACAAGAAAGGACATTACCAATTCTTCAGACAGAAGCCTGCGCGTTCATTCATTTCTTCTGATCATTTATTCGTCTTAAGGTACTTGCAGGGGCTTCCCCGCAGGCCCCACTCCTCTCCAAGTCCACCAAATCTCAGCCTGAGGCAACTCCATTAATTATCGCTTCCTGCGCCAAGTCTCATCCCGCACCTTCAGCATGCAGAAAAGCTCCTCTCCATCACGGTTCTTCATGCTACCAACCTGCTGTGCTACAAAAAGAGAGCATCTGCTCTTCTAGGGTTGGCACCCCGATAACACACAGTATCCCGGGAACACAGAGTCAACATCATCGCTTAATGTTTAAGGCAAAGATTAATTTTGCCCAGGTCACCTCTCCGAAAGACACTGCGTCCCCAGAGCTCCCACTGGGTATTCTCACCAGGCACGGCAGACGCCCACTCGAAGGATCACGACTGCCAGGCTGAGGAACAGAAATGAAGCTGTCGTAGCCACCGGGCCAACGTCAGGAGAAGGATCAGAGCAAAGCTGCTCCAGCAACAACTTTAAGGTACCGTTTCCACTCCAGGCAGAGGAGCACTCGACACTGCCCTGTATGATGGTGCAATCTGGCACAGCTACAGGGCAAGTCTGGGACTTGCTATTAGGTCCCCTCGGGGATTTCTGCACATACCTCCAAAACATGGGAGTCTCCCACCGCAGCCCCTTCCCTTACCGCAGGACTTCTCATGAAAAGGTCATGTATTCTTGCTGTTGTGTTGCCCTTTAGTTGCAACTGCTGCTAGGATGACGCACCACAGGTTCAAACCCCCCCAGGAAAATAGGGACTTCACAGCTTAAACAAGCACTTCTCCTTTGAAATCAAGGTACTTTCTCTTCCCATAAGCAGATAAATCCAAACGTGCAAGCCCAGCAAATATCAATAACAGACATTCAGAGCCCAATATACTTTTCACCTGCCTGAGTTAGAGGCAACAAGGCCCTGAGCAGGGCAGCAGCGTGGGAGCTGGAGCAGGAACGGAAAGGATGCACAGCACTGGGTTATCCCGGGGATGATAAAACTCCCTAAATCTAGTAAGAAAATTACTTTATAAAGGCACTGTACTGCATGAGCTCTAGTACCAACCCAAGCACAGCAGTCAGAGCTGGCATCAGTACCAAAATTCACCACCACTTGGTCAACAGACTATCAGCTCAGCCAGGCCACAACTTTTACGTGAAGACCCACCGCTGACTTCAGCTCTGCCCCTCTCCCTGGACACAGTGTTACTTCCCTCTTCCTGCAAAAGGGAAAGAGGCAGCACGCAGAGCCCCAGCACCTTGTGGAAGCCAAGTCCACACATTGAAGAGCTGCCTTGCTGCAAGCAAGATGAGATTTCTCTTTGCCCAGACTCCCTCGCTCTATATCCACAGCTACTCGCTGGGTTTGCACGCACATCCGTGGCCTCCGCATGTCACCAGGTCACAGGAGAAGGTGCACAGAAACAGGGGACACTGAGAGCTTCCCTTTCCTAGGGTAGTCACCTCTTGTCAGCTGCTTGTAAAGGGTGTGGAGATGAAAAATGCAAGCCGGTAACTCCCCTGACAGAGAAATATTAAGGGCTGGCACTTTCTAGAAGCAGATGATCTCCCCTCCATACCAGGCAGGTGATGAACAGCCTCGTGCAGGTGAGAGAGATGTTTGCAGAGGACTGAGAAGAACCAGGCACATTGTCTAGAAGCACAAAGGATTCAAACACACAGAAAGAAAAGCTGATACTCCAGAAAGAGGAGACAAAGTTAATCGCCCTGCAGTGATCCCAGCCCTTACGCCGTCTAACACTTTGGGACTGTAGGGAAATGGCTGCCCAGGAACACGGCAGACAGCAGCAGGCAGATACTCATCACACCAGAGCTCAGCAGCAGTTCCTCAAGTCACAAGGACCTCAGCTTTAAAAAAGAAAACAAAAAAAGCAGCACTGAACTGTAGCATCAAAGGAAATAACTCCCACATACAGAGGTCATAAAAGTATCGGGCTGTGACAAACCCTGGAGTCACAGCACTCGTCACATTGAAGAAGCGCTGGAAAGGGAATGAGGGGCTGACAAGGGCCCAGACCTACCCAAGGGTGCAGGAAAGTTGACAAAAGGACTCCAAAACATAAGCTGTACTTCAACACAGCCAGAGGGAAAATTTAACACCCCAGGACATTGGTAATGTACAGCAGACAAAGCATCCTCAGTGGTACATAAAGCATCTTAAAGAAAACTCGCTGATACTTCCAGAGGAGCTCACCAAATCCCACTTCACTGTGCATCTTCCCACCAATCGCCCCAATAGGTTACGGCTGTTCTTCCCCCTCCAAACACAGCCCTCTGCCCCAGCACACACAGGCTGCTCCGTTTCACACCTGACTTCAGCTTCCCCATGCCTGAAGAGGCTCACTCCCACCCACCCAGCTCTGACCTTCAGGGCAGCACGGGATTTTTAGTTTGCACCCAGATGCCACGGGCTTGCTCCAAAAATTTCCGCAAGAACAGAGCATTTTAGCCTTTGGGAAATCCAGTCTACCATTAGGGAAGGAAGGCAGCAGTGCCTCTGGCACTGGGGCAGCTGCAGCCCGGACCTGGTGGGAGGCAGGAAGGGGGCTCTGCGGTCTGGCCAGAAAGCAGAAGCAAGTACAAGCCCAAACGACGCCAACTGGGGTGAGAGGCAACGACTCCGGGGCTCCTATGTCCTCCTGAGCCTACAGCTGAACATCCCGGGTCACAAGGAGCCCATGGGGTGACGATGACACCAGGCGGTACCGGCAGGCAAGCCGTGCTGCAGGAAGCACGGGCACCGACCCGAGCTCGGGGCTGGCAGCCAGCCACGTTCTCCCGAGTACCCCCAGTGAGGTGTTCCCAAAACGGGGTGTAGATGCCTCATAAACAAGATACTGAACAGGGCAATGGCTTCTCTTGTTCACCTTAAAATATAGACAGAGTTCTACCTGGCTCTGTCAAGTTGTGCTATGCGTCAGTCATGCTCCAGCAATAACGTGAATTTCTGCCGACTACTTTGAAAGATTTTTTTTTTTTAATTTATTGTGAATCCAGACAGTACAGTTGAAATAACAGAGGCAACTGAATAGATTTATGCTGGTTTGCCACAAGGCACTCATCCACTCGGAGAAAGCTGGCTACTTCAACAAGTTTCTAGAATAACACAAAACAACAAAACCCTCTGAAGCTTCCAGAAGGAACAATGCAAACTGCACCCCTTGCTCGGAGCAGTCCTCAGCTTCAACAGAGACCAGCAGAGAAAGACTGGCAGAGTTTAAGCAATTGAACTGACTGTAAAGTAGAAATGCTTTGAGGGTCCTTACCATAAAGCTGTCACTCACAAGCAGTACCATGTCCAAGCACGTTCTGCCAGAGAGAACAATTCCACAGTTGCATTTTGCAATGAAGAACTGGTCAGGTTGGAAAAGGAACGACTCTGCTTCCAGTCAGTGCTGCCTGAGCCATGAAATGGAAGAACGCTGAGCTCTAGCAAATACCCTGCCGTGGTGAACGTGGGCTTAAGTTCAGCTACAAGACTTTGCCCCCGAGCAGATAAGTTGTGAGCCTCATCTACCTATGCCTCTGCTGCCAGGACAGACTCCTCCAAAGAGGGGTGGAGCTGACAGTGGTGAGCAGCCTCTGCAAAAGTCACCAGATTTGGCCTCTTGCTAGGTCTCAGGCCAGCATATAGCTCACACTTTGCTATCAGAACAATCCCATCCATTTCACTCGTAGCTAACGCCATTATTCGCAAGGCTTCAGTAAATCTCAGTCCTCATCGCCATCCCTCCTGTGAATGTCATGCCCCTCTGCCACAGTGCGATCGGATCCCCACCCTTGCAAGAGACAGCGCGATATTTCTTTCCCCCGGGACAATAAACACTGGCAAAAGCAAAACTCTATTGTGCGTGCCCAGGAGAGCTGACCTTCATGGGGTTTATGGCATGCGAGATCAGCTGTATCAAACACGCTGTTGAGCAAAGACTCCACCTAGAAGATAAGCGATACGATCCACGAGGGAAGGAAGGTTGGTATTGCTCTAAATCAGAGACTAAAAGGAATAAGGCAGCTACAAATGCACACAACAAAAAGGGAAGCCTCTGAGGCCGATAACTTGAAACAGAATATACAGACACGTAACTCTCCTCTCTTGGGACAGGCCCTGGGCAGGCCTCTCCCTCTTCAAGAAGAAATTTGGGAGCATCTCTCAACTGAGAAAGAGCAACAAAGTCAAAATAATAAGTAACAACAAAAAGTCATGACCACTGCTAAGAGCAGGAGCCGTCTGTTTAGTTTTGTTGTTGCTATGTCCCGTTAACATTATCTCCCCCAGGAAAGGCCAGACACTGCTTCCAAATCTCCCGTAAATCACTCAGGTCTGTGGAAAGATGCTGCAAAACAAACCCCACGCAAAGCTATTCACAGGATTCAATTTCCATCCCCAGGGAAGGAGAAGGAGCCCCTCCAGCTCCGCGGCAAACCCAGGTACGGCAGAGGAATGGGGGCTCCGTGCCAAAACCCCAGCGGGAGGGAGGCTGAGCACAGACACAGCGGGAGACCTGTCGGGGGGCTGTGTCAGAAGGAGTCTTGATAGACCCTAAACCTCCACATGCGTCAAACGCTCTCAGCAGTCGCCATACTGACCAAACCAGAGATAAATGAAGCAAAGCTGGAGGGAAATAGATGGCAGGGAAGCGGGATGTGTGTGTGCGGCCCAAAAAGGACTCCAAGAGCTTAAAGAGAAGGGCTGCCCGGTACCAGCACATGCTCTCTGCCAGGAAAACATTTCAAAACGGGATTCAACCACTGAACATGTTTCAGTTTCATTTCAGCTCATGTTCCCAGTTAAAAGAGCTGATTTTCCTGCGCAGGCAAGGAACCGGGCACCACGCCGGTGTGCACCGCGGCACAGTGCGTTACTGCTGCCGGAGCCTTGCAATCACAACGTCGAGAGCTCTGGCTGCAAAGCTGAAGCATCTCGCACCAGGGCACCTTCCTTCCTCGCAGAAATTCATCATCTCCGACAGAAAGCATGCCCGGTTTCCTTGGATTTGGTTCCGGGCCGCGAGGTACAGATGTGGTTGTACTTGTTGCAACGGCAGAGAGCAAGACAGCAACCAAACAACACGCACTCGAAAGTAGGCCTGAACAGGCATTTACTATTTATAAGCTAATCATCTGATCCCTCCTAAGGGAAATCCTATCCTTTCGGGCTGCTGAGAGCACGCGTAACTGCACAGTCTCCGCAGGACTGCTAGGGAGGAACAGAAGGGAAGCAATTATACCGGTGAGGAGCGCACTCAAAGTGCCCAGACAAAATTCCTCCCTACTCCGTAACAGCGCAGGCATCCTCCTGGAGAACAAGCCAGGGATTACAAGCAGGGATTAATCTGTTACGCTAATTTGCTAAGAGCAAAGTAATTTTTTAAACAGATCTCCATTCATCATTATCTAAAAAGGGCTCTGATCTAGTTCTGCAAATGTTGACGTTTTCCTGCAAGCAGCGATAGAGCAGAGGCTCATGATAAGAGCCCACATCGAAATCCAGGAACACACCAACAAGCAGAAAACCGGGGCTGGACGGAGCTACCTCGGAGGGTGGGCAAGCAAGGATGGACAAGAAAGGTATGAACTTTCATAATTGCTTGCTAGTTATTAATTCCTGGGGGAACATTCCTGCCCTGGGACGTTGAGCGTGATGTGCAAACATGCAGTGCTGACTTTCTTTTTTTTTCCCTGCTCACACTTCTCCCTGATAAAAATAATCTGGGTTAGATTATACTGCTTGATTTTCTTGTAAAACAATACTCAGTCATTTCCAACGCAACTGCACACACTCAATGCAACCACACCACACCACCCCAAGAAACAATCTCATTTTCTCTCTAGCCTCTTTTTTAATTCACTTACCAAACCATTACTGCGAACAACTCTCTCCCTCAGATGACAGCAGCCTCTAAAGACAAGCTGAGGATACGGAACAGGAGTGGAAATAGCTCTGTCTCAACCAGCACAGATGAAAGCAATGTCTCTTGGAGGAGAAGGCCCAGGTCCTGGAGCAACCCTCACAAACAGGGCGGGCAAGAGCCATGCAGCTCTGGTGCCTGCCCTCAGGTGAGCAGAGCTCAGCGAGATGCAGACCACGAGGAGGGGGAATCGCCGCACACATCACCCCCTTCGCTCCCACCAGAGCCGGGACAAGGGCGACTTTGAAAAGCCCCACGTGAACAAAAACCAAAAGCAAGCCAGTGCAAATTTTGGCAGATCAAGATAACAATAAAAGCTTGCACAGTGGCATTCTCCAAAGCCTCTGTATCATGGTAAGATCTAACCCTAAAGCTTCCCTTGAATTTCTCTTCCCTCCCCCCCCCCTTTTAGCTTGCTACAGACGAATCTGACAGTTGACTACGTGACCCTGTTGGCAAGACAGAAGGGCTGGAAGGACACTGCCACAAAACAAACCGCAATGATACATCTGAGGAAATTTCCCTGTTCAGGCTCTCTCAGAAAAATCAAATAACTGTCACTGCCAGTGTAAACAGATTCCTGCAAACACAGCAAAGAAGAGGGAAACCCAGATGTTCCTAGAAATTAACAGCTATAAGTAAAACTTTTAAATTTATTTCCCAGTCTTCATCTCCATTTACTTAGCTATTCATCTTCCAGTGAACACCCTGAAAGACATTACAGCCACCTTACAAACTCCCAAGCAGAGCAGACCACAGAACTTGCAGGGCTGTTAGCTGAGCTGCAACACTTGTCGTTGCTTTTATTAAAAAGAAAGTCTTGAGAGTGGATGTAAAAGATGTCAGCAAATACAAAGTCATCACTGACTTTGGAAAGTTTGTTCTCATGCTTGAATTTCTATCACTCAAAAATATACACTTTGGTTTCCACACACACACTCGTATACCCCCACCAGCCATACTGAATTCCCGCAGTCCGACTTCTGTCCTCCACAAGTACACACAGACTGACCAAATCTTCTCTCAACTGCTTGTTGGCTGAAGCAGATGGAGCTCTTGTCACCACGTGGCAGCTTTTTTCACCTTTAATCCCACCCTCAGACATTGTCTCTGAACTCTGCCCAGCTTTCCACCAACCTTTGCACCACACACGGGCACCAAATTCGGGTGCAGCAGTGTTGGCACCAGTGAGAGCTGAGCTAACGCACCCTCTCCTCCTTCTCCACAGCTGCAGCGAGGTACCGAAGCCCACCTCCGCCTGCCTGCCTCCAGCCCCGCTCTGTGGTCAACATCGTCATGAACCCATGCAAAAACTACTGCTCCCTACGCCAGGCCTCACTCCTCTGCTGGTGTAACAGCCCACTCCCAAGCAGTTTGCTTTCTCCGGTAAGAGATGCACGGCCTCATCAAAAGCACAGCGCCAAATGAATCAGACCGCTGTATGGGATCCTCATCTCTTATTTTCCGCTCTGCACTCTGAGCTGCTTGTGCACTTCATCAGCTTTTAGCTGCAAACTTTCTCCAGGTCATTGACAAAATCAGCAGTAGGACCCTTACGAGACCATTAACATAATGTCCCCAACGATGTTCTGGGAGACACCAGTTTAACACAGGTTATTACTATATGAGCTCTCCCCCCTTCGGTTAATTCAGCAGGAAAACCCAAACGCTTTAGGGAAACCTATGTTTACAGCACGTAGTTGTTTGAGGTTTTCTCACCAAGTGTCAAACCTGCAACAGCACTGTCTCTGCACCAAACTCCAGCCACCGGCGATTTCAAACCGGCACAGAAAGCCCCGCCGGCTTCTGCCCCACAGGGAGGGGAGGCACCTTCCCCAAAAACCAGCAACGTCTGCGGGAGCACCGGGCAGACCCCACCGGGCGGGCTGCAGGCCACAGGACTCTGCGGCAGAATAACCGTTCCCGCTGTCGGTGCGGCACAAGGATCCCCCCCCCACCCCCCAGGGTCTTCCCGGTGGGATCTCCCGCCGGCAGGGAGGCAGGGCCGGCCCCGGGCAGGCGGGCGGTGGCGGCGATCCCCTCCCGGGGCCGGCGAACCGGACCCGCAGCCGAGGTCTCCCGCCGGCGGGCACGGCTCGGCGACGGCCGGGCTGGGGCAGGGCTGCCGCTCCCGGTACGGCGGGCCCGGGCCGAGCAGCAGGGCCGGCGGCGGGAAGGCTGCCTCCGCCCCGGGCCTGACCCGCCGGACGCCCCGCGCCTCCTTCCTTCTTCCCAGCCCCGGCAGCGCCTCGGAGCCGCCCCCACCCCGCGCCGTCCCCGACCACCCCGCAGCGCAGGCCGGCCCGGGCCCGCCCCC